>JACEIK010005422.1:96012-110638 GCA_018107945.1 Datura stramonium | reverse complement strand
TATATATATATTCATCTAATTTGAAATAATTATGCAAGATTTACGATAATTAAATGTTTAAAAAATTATGAATGCAAGCCGAACAATTGCGTAAAAAGGATAAATAAAATATACATATATAAGCAGTGTATGCGGGCGTAGGGAGGTAAAAATTGGGTGTCAACAACGAGTTGCTGGGACAGGCCCCCAGCTAACTCTAAAATCTATCTAAAAGAGAACTAACTGAAAACAAATATCATTTTCGGAAGATAAGGACTCAACAAACACTACTGTTGATATCGACTGAGAGAACTACTGACGATGCTGGGACTGCAACCTGCGCCAATATCATAATACGATACAACATAGAAAGTATGAGTCAGTACTTTGAATGTACTGAGTAAGTGAGGGATACAGGAAGCATGAAAGAATAAGTAACTGTACTGAAATAACATGAAATGACCAACTGAATATGATAAACTAATAAAACTGAACTATAACTGATATGGTCAATAATGACCCTGGCTGATGGTCATAAACATGCTTGGAACAAAGATGTTGAACTGAGCTAAATTGATCTAAACTGAACTTAGACTGTATTGATAAGTGGGAGAGTCTATAACCGATATATAACCACGTGAGGTAAACATAGAGTTCGATGTATATGCCTCATCGATAGGACCCAATATACCTTGTCAGGGTATAAAGGCATGAACTTTGAGATAATTGTCTTGGTCCATTTGGGCTAAATGACCTACAGTAGCAACGTAGTTCTGGAAACCTGGGTTTGTTGGAATTCTGGTCCACTCGGTGCTAAGTCTTACTCCCGCTGGATAGTCCTAGTCTGACTATTAAGCTGATAGCTCGAAGCTGGGGCCCAAGACTAAGTCAGGGATACTTATCCGAAAGTATTTTGAGAGTCTTATTAGACTGGATAACTATAACTGGTGGTCTAAGACTGGCCAGAGTTGCTTATCTGAAAGCGTCGTAACTGTCTAGAGAACAAACTGAAACTGATACTGGTAGTTCCCAGACTGGTCAGAGCTACTTATCTGGAAGCGTCATAACCGTCTAAAGAACTAACTGATAACTGATAACTGGGAGGCATTACTGACACCTCAAGAACTACCTATAGTCAAACTTATTAGCTGGCATTACTGGAAGATACTGGAAATACTAACATTTTGACTGAGACTTAACTAGCATGCAACTGACTGAGAATTCATATAATAGTAATAACATGGGAATTCCAACACTGATAGAGTCAAGCAACATTTATGTCTCATCAATTAAGCAAGACCCTAATTTCTGCATTCAAGAACTAGGGCAAAAATCATGATATTTCATGTAAGGAGATAATGACCAAAATTATCACTAACAACAACCCTTAATACTCAAGAGAATTATAATAGGAATAAATTCCATAATTTATTGACAATTGAACCCTAACGGTGAACTTCAGGGCTAGAACTAGTAAGAGATTTTAGGATGCAAGGGAAAAATAATTCCTTTGTTAAATACCCACATACTTGATGTAATATTCCTGAGAAAATCCTTGGAAAATTGAGAAGAAGATTGAATGCCCTAGCTTTTCCCTGAA
The DNA here is from genome assembly GCA_018107945.1 of Datura stramonium. NCBI lineage: Eukaryota > Viridiplantae > Streptophyta > Magnoliopsida > Solanales > Solanaceae > Datura > Datura stramonium. The sequence goes on along the minus strand of JACEIK010005422.1, from coordinate 109,059 downwards.
AGTCTGTCTGTAACTTTCTTGCTCTGTAGATCGAGAGTTGAGTGAAAAATGAAAGGGACTTATTTGATTATTCCTTTCATTATCTCTAAAACATGCCGAAAATGACGTAGTCTAGGAACTAAAATAGCTGAAAGTTATGAAACTGCCCCTAGAAAAAAATCTGAAAAACTACTCGATAGGGACCAACGGGTCACACAACTAGTCGTTGGTTGGTACCATGACTCATGGGGACTAGTCGTTGGTCCTAGGCTTGGAACTTGGTTCATTGAAAATTGTCAACGAAGGGGACCACGACTTATTGGATGAACCAACGGGTTGTTGGTACCTCTCGTAGCCACTGGCAGGAAATCGAACATAACACTGGACCCCCTCTCTAACGGGTGACTCCACGACTCGCTGGTTGATCTAATGAGTCGTTTTCTGCTCTAGTCCTGGCTACTGAATTTCTGAAGGATTTTGGGGGCTTGTCACCACGGGTGGACACAACGACTCATTGTATGATACAACGGGTCGTTATTGCCACTCATTGTCTCTAAAGGGGTTTATCGACAATACCTTGGAGCTACAACTAACGAGTCACACCATGAGTTGTTAATTCAAATGATGACTCGTCGTTTGTGTCGTGGGTTCCTAAAAAGGGTTTAGCTGATCTCTGAGCGGAGAAGGCAACGAGTGATAGGATGACTCGTTGATCCTCATAACGGGTCGTTCCATGTCTCTTTGGTCCCCGAAGGATAACTAACAAGGTTGACCATGACCCAGAGAACAAGCCATTAGTGCTGACAACGACTCATTGCCTAGGTCGTTCTGAGATAAAAATTTTTTGGTTCTATCTGTTAAGTTTGAGTTCAGTCTAGAAAAGTTTCGGGATATTATAATATCTCCCCCTTGGGAACATTCGTCCTCGAATCAAGGCTAAAACTGTTGAAAAATTGGGAAAGTAGATGTAATCCCCAAACAAAGACTATAAACTGATTTCTGAAGGAGTGACTGACTCCGAACTGATTCAACCATGTTAACTGAGGTGATGGAACTAGGATGCATTTGAAAATATGAATAGAGCTGATGAGTACTGAACTAAATAGAGTAATGAGGAGGAATTTGATACCTGATGCTGAAACTGAACTAGAAGGGAATAAATAAGGGTATTTGGCCATCATATCTGCTTCTGCCTCCCATGTGGCTCCCTCAACTAGTTGGTTCCTCCACAAGACTTTCACTAAAGCGACTTCCTTATTTCTTAGCTTACGAACCTGACGGTCTAGGATCTGAACTGGAACCTCTTCGTAAGAGAGACTATCCTTCACTTCCATATTGTCTAGTTCCACAATCGAGGTTGGATTATCGATGCACTTCTTCAACAGGGACACATGGAAGACTGGGTGCACAGATTCTAACTCCGAAGCTAATTCCAACGCATAAGCCACATTGCCAATTCGTCTCAAAATCCTGTATGGTCCTACATACCTTGGACTGAGTTTCCCTTTCTTTCTAAACCTCATCACCCCTTTCATGGGTGAAATTTTCAGATAAACCCAATCATCTACAACAAATTCTAACTCTCTCCTCCTCACATCATATATGATTTCTGCCGGCTCTGAGTTGTTTTCAACCTTTCCCTGATAAGTTGCACTTTTTGCATAGCTTCATGAACTGAGTTTGGTCCTATCAAGGTAGCTTCGCCAACTTCAAACCACCCTATAGGAGACCTACCCTTCCTACCATATAATGCCTCAAACGGGGCTATCTGAATATTTGAGTGATAGCTGTTGTTGTACACAATCTCGATGAAAGGTAGGTGATCATCCCAACTACCTTTGAAGTCGATCACATAATCTCTCAGCATATCTTCTAAGGTCTAAATTGTCCGCTCAGCTTGTCCATCTGTCTGAGGGTGAAAAGCTGTATTGACCTTGACCTGAGTACCGAGTCCTTTCTGAAATGACTTCCAGAAATGCGATGTGAACTGGGTACCTCTATCTGAAATGATGGACAAGGGAACTCCATGCAATCTAACCAACTCTCAAATGTACAATTTAGTTTAATCCTCAACTGAGTCGGTAGTACTAATTTAGAGGAAATGTGTTGACTTGGTCATTTTATCAACTATCACCCACGAGTCATGCTTCCGACGAGTATGAGGTAGACCTATAATAAAGTCCATATTCACTTCTTCCCACTTCCACGTGGGTATGCTGATATCTTGAGTCATACCCCCGGGTCTCTGATCTTCCACCTTAACCTGCTGGTAGTTCGGGCACTTAGCCAACAATTCTGCAATATCTCTCTTCATGCCGTTCCGCCAGTAGATTTCCTGTAGGTCAAGGTACATCTTAAAGGCACCTGAGTTGATAGAATATATGGAGCTATGTGATTCTACCAGTATTTGCCGTCTCAAGTCACCTACTTCCGGTACACATAGTCTACCCTGGTAACGAAGCACACCATCTCCCTCTTTGGAGAAAGCCTCCACTTCTTTTCATAGAACCGCTTCTTTCAGCTTAAGCAGTATGGGATCTTCATCCTGCTTTGACTTAACCTAAACAACTAACGAGGAATATGACCCACTTTGCATTACTACTCCGCCCTCAGCTAAATTGACCAACTGCACTCCTAACCGAGCTAACCTGTGAATATCTCTTGATAGTTCTTTTCTGCCCTCTTCAACATGAGCAACGCTCCCCATGGACATCCTTCTTAGGGAATCAGCCACCACATTGGCCTTGACCGAGTGGTATAACACGCTCATGTCATAATCCTTCAGTAACTCCAACCACCTTCTCTGACGAAGGTTTAAATCTTTCTGATTGAATACGTACTGAAGGCTCTTGTGATCGATGAAAACATCCATGTGAACCCCATAAAGGTAATGCCTCTGTATCTTTAGAGTAAACACCATTGCCGCCAATTCAAGATCATGAGTCGGATAATTCTTCTCATGAACTTTGAGCTATCTAGAGGCAAAAACTATCACCTTACCCCGCTGCATCAGAACACAACCGAGGCTAACTCTAGAAGCATCAAAGTAGACTACAAACCCATTTGTTCCTTGTGGTAAGGTCAAAACTGGAGCTGTAGTGAGTCGAGTCTTCAACTCCTGGAAACTCTTCTCACATGCATCTGACAACTGAAACTTCACCTTTTTCTGAGTTAGCTTAGTCAGAGGAGATGCAATAGAAGAAAATCCTTCTAAACCATCGGTAATAATTGGCTAGACCCAGGAAACTTCTGATATCTATTGGGGAAGTAGGTCTTGGCCAGTCTTCCGTCGCTGCTATCTTTTGAGGATCTACCTAAATACCCTCACCTAAGACCACATGACCAAGGAAAGCTAGAAACTTCAGCCATAATTCACATTTGCTGAATTTAGCGAACAACTAGTGGTATTTGAGAGTCTGCAACACTATCCTTAGATGGTTAGCATGCTCCTTCTCATTTCTGGAGTACACCAAAATGTCGTCTATGAAATGATGAGGAACATGTCTAGATACTATTTAAATACCCTGTTCATCAGGTCTATGAAAGCTGCAGAGACATTAGTTAGTCCAAAGGACATAAACACAAATTCATAGTGACCATACCGAGTTCTAAAGGCTATTTTTGGTATGTCACATTCCCTAACTCTAAGATGATGATATCCCGACCTGAGGTCTACCTTGGAAAAACAACTGGCTCCCTGAAGCAGGTCGAACAATTCATCAATCTTGGGTAAGGGATACCTGTTCTTAATTGTAACTTTATTTAGTTAACGGTATTCGATATATATTCTGAAAGTACCGTCTTTCTTTCGCACGAACAACACTGGAGCACCCCATGGGGAGATGCTAGGCCTCATGAAACCCTTATCAAGAAGGTCCTTTAGTTGTTCCTTCAACTCCTTAATCTCAGCTGGAGCCATTCTATAAGGAGGAATAGAGATGGGCTGAGTGTCTGGAAGAAGGTCTATGCCGAAGTCTATTTTCTGCTCCAGAGGGACTCCAGAAAGATCTTCGGGAAACACGTCAGGGAATTCGCTAACAACTAAAACTGACTGGATTGTTGGGGTATCGAAGCTAGAATCTTTGACCCCAACTAGGCAATAGATGCACCCTTTTGAAATAAGTTTTCTTGCCTTAATATAGGAAATAAACCGACCCTTAGGCGCTGAACTACTATCCATCCACTCTAGAACTAACTCATTTGGAAACTGAAATCTAACGACTCTAGTTTTGTAGTCGACTGAGGCATAACCGAAATTTAACCAAAATCCATACCAAGAATGAGTTCGAAATCGACCATGTCTAGATATACTAGATCAATTGGAATGACATTACTCAGTACTGAGACTGGACAGTTTCTATACACCCAGCTGGCTCTAACTGACTCACCAACTGGGGTAGAGATTGAGAATGGTTCTGAGAGGACTTCTGGACTGATTGCAAACTGAATAGCTATATAAGGAGTCACGAATGCTAGTATGGCTTCTGGATCTAGTGAAGCATACACATTTAGATGGAAAAGACGTAACATATCCATAATTACGTCAGGTGAGCTCTCCTGATCCTAACGAAAGGACAAATCATAAAAGCGGTTTTGGCGCTGACCACCATCCGTACCTAAAGTGTTACCCTGATGAGCTGGATTGCCTGTTGGGGCTGCTGAAGTGGTAGACTGTGATTTCCCCTGTCCTGTTGACGGACATTTCTTTAGCCTATGACCTAGTTGTACACATCCAAAGCAACCCTCTTGACTAGAAGGATTTCACCTGGATGGTTCTTGCCACACTTACGACAAGCTGGGTAGCGATTGCTGGCGCTGTGACTCTGGGACTGAGAGCCAGATGCTCCACCCTTCCGATCCTTGTGGGATCGGAAAGTAGGGGCATTGGTCGAAGTGGGTGTTGGAGTCCTCTGTTGCTGCTGTTGTGGGCGGCTACTACTACCGGACCTCTAGTGGCCATAATCAGATTGACCCGTTCTAGCCCTCTTGTTCTCCCACTCCATATCCTTCAACTTTTCTGCCTCAATCTGCTGGGCATGAATGATGAGGATGGAGAGGTCAATGTCCTTAATGAGCATCGCGGTCCTGCACTCTTTAAGTACCAGGTTTGATACTCCATTGACGAATTTAAGCATGCGAGCCCTTGGCTCGGCTACCATCTCTAGAGCATACCTCGACAACTGAGTGAACTCTAATGCATACTCCTCCACGGTCTTGCTACCCTGCTTTAAGTTCATGAACTCTGAGACCTTAGCCTCCCTCAACTCCCAAGGAAAAAATCTGTCTAGAAATGTTGTGGTGAACTCTTCCCACTCTACCGGTCCTGCTACTACTGGCCTCCCTTCCTTTCATTGGTTATACCAAATCTGAGCCACCCCTTTCAACTGGTAGGCATCCAAACCAGCACTCTCCGTGTAACTAACACCCATAATTCGGGTGATCTTCCGCACCTCATCTACAAACTCCTACGGGTCCTATCCCACCTTGGATCCATGAAAAGCTAGAGGGTTCATTCAGGTGAAATCTCAAACCCTAGAAGCTGTTGCGGACCCATTTGTATTCACTGAAACCACCTACTGGTTCACTTGGTTAGTCACTGTTTGAGCCAGCGGCTGGATTTCTGCTAGGAATTCTGCTGAAGACACTTGGTCATCTTGAGGGGCTGTTGGAGCTGGTGGGGAAGGCCAGTTGGCATTGCCATCCCTTCTTCCGTTTCCTCATTTTAAAGGCATAGTTTCACTGAAATGAATAGAGCACGAGTTAGAAGGACATTTCTCGAATTAGACTTCAACGCACGATAAAAAGTATGAACAAAAGGGAGTTTTTCTAATAACGTCGCATAGCCTCCCGTCATAAATATGGAGTGTTTCACACCCATGAAAAGGACTCTACTCGATGTGACTTTCAGACATCCTAGAATACTCTAAACCTAGTGCATTGATATCAAGTTTTTCACGATCGGAGTCTACACCCTGACCGAGACATGGTACTTGGTGTCACAAGTGACCCCAAGCTAACCCATGGTATATCATTACACTGGTAAACTGAGTAAACATAAGCGGAAGCTTTGAAAATACAATCATTCAAGAAAATACCGATTTAACAAGAGTCAATATATCCAAAGAAACAATATTATATAACTGTGTCTGAAAGCCAATTACTAACTGGATGAGTTGTTGGGACAGGCCCCCAGCTAACTCTAAAATCTGTCTAAAAGAGAAGTAAATGAAAAAAAAATCGTTCTTGGCAGATGAGGACTCACCAAACACCACTGCAGATATTGTCTGAGGGAACTACTGACGATGCTGGGACTGCAACCTGCACATGTATCATAATACGACACAACATAGAAAGTATGCGTTAGTACTTTGAATGTACTGAATAAGTGAGGGATATAGTAAGCATGAAAGAATAAGTAACTGTACTGAAATAACATGAAATGACCAACTAAATATTGTAAACTGATAAAATTGAACTATAACTGATATGGTTAATAATGACCCTGGCTGATGGTCATAAACATGTCATGGAATTGAGATGTTGAACTGAGCTGAATTGATCTGAACTGAACTGAGACTATACTGACAAGTGGAAGATTCTATAACCGATATATAACCACGTGAGCTAAACGTGGAGTTTGATGTATATGCCCCATCGATAGGACCCAATATACCTTGCCAGGGTATAAAGGCGTGATCTTTGAGATACCTATCTAGTCCAATTTGGGCTAAATGACCTACAGTGACAATGTAGTTCTGGGAACTTGGGTCCTCGGTCTGCTCGGTGCTAAGTCCTACTCCCACTGAATAGTCATAGTCTGAATACTAAATTGATAGCTCGAAGCTGGGACCTAAGACTAAGTTAGGGATATTTATCATAAAGTATCCTAAGAGTCTTATCGGACCGGATAATTGTAACTGGTGTTCTAAGACTGCCAGAGCTGCTTATCTGGAAGCACCGTAATCGTCTAGAGAACAAATGAAACTGATATGGTAGTTCCCAGACTGGTCAGAGCTACTTATTTGGAAGCGTCATAACCATCAAAAGAACTAACTGATAAATGATAACTGGGAGGCATTACTGACACCTCAAGAACTGACTATAGTCAAACTGATCAGCTGACATTACTGGAAGATTATGGAAATACTAACATTTTGACTGAGACTGAACTAGCATGCAACTGACTGGGAATTTATATAATAGTAATAGCATGGAATTCCAACACTAATAGAGTCAAGCAACATTTATGTCTAATCAATTAAGCAATACCCTAATTACTACATTCAAGAACTAGGGCTAAAATCATGATAATTCATGTAAGGATATAATGAAGAAAATTATCACTAACAACAATCCTCAATACACAAGAGAATTATATCAGGAAGAAATTTCATAATTTATTGACAATTGAACCCTAAGGTGCACTTCATGGCTAGAACTGATAAGAGATTTTAGGAGAGTTCCGGGGCACAAGTGAAGAATAATTCCCTTGTTAAATAACCACATATCTAATGGAAGATTTGTGAGAAAATCCTTAGGAAATTTAGAAGAAGATTGAATGCCCTAGCTTTGCCCTGAGAAGTCTGTCTGTAACTTCCTTGTTTTGAAGATCGAGAGTTGAGTAAAAAATGAAAGGGACTTAGTCGATTATTCCTTTAATTATCTCTAAAACGTTCCCAAAATGACATAGTTTAGGAACTAAAATAGTTGGATGTTACAAAAATACCCCTGAAAAAGAATTTGGAAAATTACCCGATAGAGACCAATGGGTCACACAACGAGTCATTGGTTGGTACCATGACTCATTGGGACACGTCGTTGGTCCTAGGCCTGGAAGTTGGTTCACTAGAAATTGGCAACGAATGGGAACACAACTCATTGGATGACGTGGCTACTGGCAGGAGATCGAACATAACACTGGACCCCCTCTCTAACGGGTGACACCACGACTCATTAGTTGATCCAATGAGTCATTGTCTACTATCGTTCTGGCTACTTGAATCTTTGAAGGATTTTGGGGCTTGTGACCACAGGTGGACACAATGACTCATTGTATAATACAGTTGGTTGTTGTTGCCACTCGTTGTCTCTGAAGGGGTTTGTCGACAATACCTTGGAGCACCAACTACCTACCCCAGAAAGATACGTACCTCAGTCGAAGTCGTGGGTATAGGCCATGTCCTTACTGCCTCGATTTTCTACGCGTCAACCTGGATTCCTTAATCTGACACAATATGGCCCAAGAAAGCTATAAAATTTAACCAGAACTCACATTTCCATAACTTCGCGTATAACTGGCGATCTCTAAGGACTTGGAGTACTGTTCGCAAATGATCTCTATGTTTAGCTTCTGATCGTGAATATACCAGAATATCATCAATAAACACTATCACAGATAGATCTAGATATGACCTGAAGATGTTGTTCATCAAATTCATAAACACTGTTGGGGAATTCGTCAATCCGAAGGACATGACCAAGAACTCAAAATGACCGTACCTGGTCCTGAAAGTTGTCTTTGGAATATCTTTCTCCCGGACTCGCACCTGATGATACCCTGACCTTAAGTCGATTTTGGAGAAATATTTCGCCCCTTGCGGCTGATCAAATAAATCATCTATCCTTGGAAGGGGATATTTATTCTTAATAGTAACTTTATTTAACTGCCGATAATCTATACACATTCGCAGGGAGCCTTCCTTCTTTCTTACAAACAAAATTGGTGCACCGCATGACGAAGCACTAGGCCTGATAAAGCCCAAATCTAGAAAATCTTTCAACTTCTCTATCAATTCCTTCATCTCCGCAGGAGCCATTCGGTACGGAGGGATGGATATAGGTTGCGTACCTGGTGGCAGGTCGATAGAGAAATCGATCTCACGCTCTAGAGGAATACCAGGAAGCTCATCCGGGAATACATCCGAAAATTCACTAACCACAGAAATGGACTGAAGAGTCGGGGATTCTTCCTGCATATCCTGAACCCCAACAATATGGTAAATATAGCCCTTCGCTATCAGCCTCCTCGCCCGAAGATAGGATATAAACCTACCTTTTGGAATAGATGCATTGCCTTTCCTTTCTCGCACTACTTCCCGTGGAAAGTGAAATCAGACATTCCTGGTCCAACACTCCACATTAGCATAACATGGCACTAGCCAATCCATGCCCATAATTACATCAGAATTAATCATTTCAAGCTCCACTAAGTCTGTTGAAGTCTGACAATCAACAACTTCTACTATAGAGCCCTGGTAAATTCTCTTAGCAATAATAGAGTCACCCACGGGTGTGAATATAGAAAATGATCGCTGAAGCAATTCTGATGTTATATTAAATTTTCGTTCCACTAGCAGAGTTATGTAAGAAAAGGTAGAACATGGATCTATCAAAACATAAACTGGGTGAGAGAAAACATCCAGCATACCTGTCACAACATCTGGTAACGACTCTGACTCCTGTCGCCCTAGTAGGGCGTAAGTGCGATCTGGACCACTGCTAAAACTGGATTCCCCTAATCTACCTCTGCCTCTGCCAGCTGGAGTTGAGGGTATGCACCATGTCGAAGGTGTTGGAGCATGTGATCCTGCTGGTCCCTATCACCATGATCTCTGGTCGAACAATCCCTCATCATATGACCCTCTAGCCCACAAGTATAGCAAGTAGTAGAGCTGTATCTACAGCTTCCAAAATGCCGATGATTGGAAATGCTACCATTCGGTGCAACGGGCCTTCTCTGTCTGATCCCCTCTACTATCGGGAACCCGACGCTCGTGAACTCTCACCGGGACCTGACTGTCCGCGACGATCTGATCTACCTCCCTACTGCTGCTGAGGTGAAGGTCTAAGTGGACTACCTGATATTCGCGGCCTAGGTCTGCCCTGAAATTCTGCCTGTATATCAGTGGGTCTGGCCCTCCAGTGCTGCTCCTGATTTGCTCTTTCTGCCTCATGCTGACGCTACCTAATCCCTTCAATATTTTAAGCAAAATCCTGAATGCGTGAAATATTCATATCCTCCCGTAAGGTAGCTGTAACACAAGTTTCCACATACTTCGAAACAAGCCCCATGATAAATTGATGTACCCTATCTGGCATGGTGTCCACATCGCGTACTCTCGAACGCTCATCGTGCCTTGCTCCAGGTGCAACAACTAATCTACCTGGGCCTGTCAGATCTCTCGAGGAAAATAGTGATCTATGAAGGCCTCTAAAGAACTAGACCAAGTCGGAGGGGGTCAGGACCTCTCCCAACTCTCGTACCACAACACTACTATGTCACGTAGCTGAAATACTGCCAACTCGACTGACTCTGCGGGCGTAGCTGCATCACCCTAAATATTCTTTGTAACTAATCCAGAAAGTCCTGAGGATCCTCCTCATGGTCTATCCCCATAAACTGCGGAGGACTCAGGGCAAGAAACTCTCGGACCTTCGAACTTCCGGATCCTCCAGTAGATTCCACAACAATTGGTGCCATCATCTGAGCCAGCATATAAATTGTGGTCCTAACCTCCTGGTCCGATGGTATAGGAATAACTGAGGGTGGTGCTGATTTATCTGCTGCCCTGGGGGGCTCTTGGTGTGACGAGGAACACTGGGGAGATCGAGGTGATATCTGCCTCTCGCCCTCAGGTCAAGCCATCTCTGACTGTAACACTCTACTAGTACCCTCTCCTGTTGTAGTATCCATCTCCCTTCCAGCCGTAGTCTATCGTGCGTCGGACATTTTCTCTATAAATAAGCAGAATAACGTAATCTTAGGAACTTAACCGTATACAGCTTATCTCTATAGCACGATTAGAGAAGGAAGAAGGGCAACCACGCTATCATGCCTCGTAGCCTCCTGCCTATAGAATGTGGTGCACAACACATCCATAGACAAGACTCTACTAGACATGGCTTGCAGACACCCTAAGATACAATGTTGCTCTGATACCAAGTTTGTCATGATCCACCTTGGGAGGCGTAACTGGCACCTAGTGCCACACTGAAACCTAGGCTGACATGGTTGGGCATATACACCTCAGGTGCCTGCTAGCAACTTAAAATCAAGAAAACAAACAGCTATATCTCAGTTGTAAACACAGTCTTGGGCCGACAAGGCCACACAAAAAATTTGTAAAGAAATAGCTAACCCAACAGTCATAATAATAAAAGGATTCTATGCGGGCTGACAAGACCACCATGTTGTCTAAGTCATAACAAAAGGAAAACAGGCAGTCATACATACAGGCTATAGCCGATAAGGCTGCTAACTGATAGCTAAACTAGGCCCTGCACACCAACACACAAAATATAACATACATAGGCCCCACACGGCCAACAATCAACAACTAAGAACTGTAGTCCACAAGCCTCTAAGAGTGGAACAGAGGTCGGGATAGGGCCTCGACCTACCCAAAAGCTGTACAACAAAAAGAGCAAACCTTTCTAATTGACAACTCCAAAGAAAAGGAGTTGATTGATCTGCTAACCCTGGATGACTGCTAAGGAGGTCCTGAAACACGCCTAGCCGCACCTGCAGGCAAGTATGCAGCGCCCCAGAGATGGGCGTCAGTACAATATGTACTGAATATGTAAGGCAGTAATAAAAATAACTGAATAGAACTGATAAAAGAACTGAAAGTAATCAATAAGAAGGATAAGAGTTTAAACCTGAATAGCCTCACAATCTGAAGTATAGCTAACAAGTAAGTATACAAACAAGAACCTCACTTGGCCCCCATAAGCCTGGAAGGTACAATCAACACAGAATAACCTACCTGGACCCCCATAAGCCCTGGCAAGTACAGTTTAATCTATATACCCCTAACATGGTCAGTATGATTCGACAGCTAACTATAGCCAACCTACCTGGCCTCTAGGTCTGTAACTGAGCCCGCTGGACTCCTGTAACTGTGTCTGAGCCCTCTGGGCTCCTGTGACTACACCTTGGGCTCACAAGGCTCGATAGAGGGTCAGTAATGCCGTCATGGCATAAAAGAAATACATTAATAGATGGCCTATAATACGGCCTTATAAGCCTGAGTATAATCCTTTAAGACATCATATAGCTCCTTTGAGTGATCTATAGCCCCGTAGGCGATGACGCAGCTAGCAACCCTGAGCTGGGTCAATAGAAGGCTATATGAGGTGGGGTCAATCCCAACCAAAATACTATACTTTAGTCTCAAATCTATTTGTAGAAGCTAATCACAATATACATGCTCGCAACTTGCTTACAAAGGCATATGTCATGTTACTGTACGACGGAAATAACTTGCCGAAGAGATTAAACATACCTCAATTATCGATTTTCATTCACCCAAATAGTTTCAACCTAAAGCTAGTGATTCCTCCAATTTGCAGTTGTTATGCTGAGAGAATAAAGCTTTTTTCAATACTAGGAAATGGCTAATAACAATATCTTTCAGAAACATTAACTTCAACTCAAACTTTGTTCAATTTAGTTGAAAGCTTATAAATTTCGGAGAGTTTAGAAGGTAGAAACACTTACCTATCACTTGTAGCCGCTTAGGACTCAATTAGAAGTGATTTCTACAACTTCTACTTGGCAGGGCTCTGACAATACGAGCGAGATATCAAGAAATAACTCTTTAGGAATATTCTTCATAGGCCCAGAACTTGTTATCCAAGATGAATTTGCGTTTGAGCGGAGTTTAACATCGTAATTTAGAGAAAATCGGATAAAAAGTTGAAGGAGCACTTCATATGGCTGAGGTTCTGTTTAGGGGAAATGTTAAAATGAATTACACTTGAACTTACAACATAATATATATGAGGCGGTGGGCAGGGGGCACGGTGCGCCACCCAATGCACCCAGCCTCCGACCTCGACCTCCTGCTCGCTCGACAACGTGCTCATAGGTTCATTTTCCAAGTCTTTCCTCGCATGCGTCGTACTCCACAACTCTCAACATACGTACACATGCGTCAGTTAAACGATAAAAACTTACAGGGTGTAATAAATTTAATATCTTTCATTAATATAAAGATGAAGAGTAATTTGGATGAATAAACTTATTGGAATAATGACCACCTAAAACACCCTATATATATCTTTTAT
>JACEIK010005422.1:0-94394 GCA_018107945.1 Datura stramonium | reverse complement strand
GTATATATCCCAACAATCTCCTACTTAGACTTTTAATCATTATAATTGTTATAATATATCATATCTAAATGCATGGTTAATGGTATATACCCCCATCAATCTTCCACTTAGACCCTTAACCATGCATCTAACTTTTACAAGCATTTTTTTTTACATGACTTTCAAAAGTTTTAGCCAATAAGCTCTTTGCAAAAGGAACTTGCGTAGTTATTTTCTAATGCAACTTCATCTAATAGTAATTCGTGGTAACTGACCGGTTCTGTATTAGTATCTTCAGGGATTTTATCATAAAATTCTCACAAGAGTACACACCGAACCGATCTACATTATCATTCTCCCACTACAACTAAGTACTATCACTACTATTGTCACACTGTAATGTTCTTGAGTCTTAATATTTTCTTCATTACCTTTCAGTATTGAAATATTAACGACTTTATATAGTGTTATATGCTCAACATCACTCCCACTACTTTGAGGTAGTGAATTTTCTTACGTCTATTAACATTTCTCCCACTACATAAATGCAATAGAACGTCAATTCTAACTTTTCAATTAGATACTCTTGAACTTCTGAATTTTTATATGACTCGTTTGTTATTTCTTTGCTTAGTTTCTATAAAACTAGTTTACTGTTAGGAACATGGTTCATTAAATGGTCCTTTTCTAGAAATCTAGCATTTGTATTAACAATTACCTTATTTTCTATAAAATAAACCTCCTTTTATTTTCTTCGGATATCCAATAAACACTCACACATTTGTTCTTAATTCCAACTTATCTGTTTTCCCTTTCAACACATGTGCTAGACAACTTCATATATGAACATGTCACAGACTTGACTTATGTCAAATCCACAGTTCTATAAGTGTCAAAGGTACTGACTTAGAAGGAATTAAATTAAGAATGTAATGTGAATTTTTACGAAATATCCCAAGACAAAAAAAATATAAACGAATAAGTCAATCATTAATCTTATCATCTCCATAGGAGCCCTATTTCTTTCCTCTTCTACACCAACCTATAGTAGAGTATCTGATGTAGACAATTGAATCGCAATCTCTATGTCTGATAAGTTATTAATGAACTCTCCAAAGAGGTACTTGCCACTATGATCAGATCGCAGTGACTTAATATATTTTTTATGATACTTTTCCTTCGTCGTAAATATCTTGACTATTTCAAAGCACTCAGACTTACGGAGCATCAAATAAATATATTCATATTTTGAGTATCTTCTGTGAGTGACACAGAATACTCAAAATCCCCTCTTGCCTAGATGCTCATTTGATCAAACAAATCGGAATGGATTAATTCAAACTTATCACTAGCTTTATTTTCTTTTAGAGGGAATGTTTTAGTTCATTTTTTTCCTTTTAAACAGGACACAAAAGCTTATAGTGTCTTCATTTTCAATGAACCTTTAAGTCCGTTAGTTAACCAACCTTGAAGTTCTATCCAAAATAAATGACTTAAAAATTGGTGAATCAGATAAGTTTCATTCAATATTAAAGAATACGTTCTCTTATGGGACAGATTATACTCTGGTTCAAGAGAGATAGTACTAATAAAGAGTCCATGCATTTATGTACCCGAGAGATAAAAGGTTTATCAAGTTCAATAACACAAAAATTATAAGAAGAATAAACTGAATATCCATCTCTTAATAGTTTAGAAATTGAACTTAAATTCTGTAATAAAAGGTATATATACAATGCATTCTTTAAATTAATGTCATATATTTGAGAAAAAAATATTCTTGAATAGTAGTAAGTGGACCAGATAAAGTTTGTTGGGAATCTGAAATATAATATATTAAATAGACCATAATAAGATGATAACCTGAATAATTAAATTCATACCCCATTCATCAATATATATACACAACATGCATCTGAATCATAAGTTTTGATGGAAAAAATACTACTCATGCAATGTATATAAATTATGCAAGATTAATACAATTCAAAAAGAAACAAAACCAACTCAGTTGGAGAGTAATTTGTTACTTTTAGTCAATTGTATATAATTATTGAACACTAGTTCCATTGATCCAATATGTAACTCACTTGGAGAGTTAATACAAGTTATCAATAACTAGTGATTTTTTCTAGTGACAATCCATAATAAATTTATCCGTTATGGAGGAAGACCCAAAGTTAACATGTAAAATTATTATCTCACCTACCATATGAATTAATATCGATCACCACTTTACATGTCCGTGTTAAAATTTTAAAATTGACCTAGCATATAAACTCAAATGGAGAGTCAATACATGCTATCAATTACTAGAAATTTTACCCAGTGAACTTGTAATAAATTTATCCGATATGGAGACCCTAAAGTCAACGCGTAAATTTATTATTTCACTTGCAATTAACAGTGGATACCAAAAAATTGATTTGTATTACCACTTGAACACAAATAATTCATATATGGTATACGGAGAATATGCGAAAGATATTCGTCTATTAAAAAGAAAATACAGACAAATTCTTTACCAATGACTTAATTAAATAAACCGCTTGATGGAAGCTTTTTGTTAATATAACTCTCAATCCGTGCATAATATAATTTCACATGAAAATAAACTAAGAATCTTCAATGATCCAAATAAATCACTTTATCAGAAGTTATTTATTAATCATGAATTCTTATTCAAATAATATAACATGCATATGAAATAAATTAAAGTAATGTATCATCAAATATTAAAATTCAAACGACTCCACTTAGATATCCATGTATCTTGAATAGTAAATTTCGATGGGAAAAGAACTACTCTGCAACACACATATGTGATGTCAGATTATTCACTCTGATAAATTAAAATTATAGTTAACTTTGATGGAGTGTATATTATTAATTTAATCCAAGTTAATATCATTATTATCGTTCCTAGTTTCATTGATCCAATATGTAACACAAATGGAGAATTAATACAAGTTATCAATAACTAGAGACTAAAATACGGTAATTAACTGTAATGAGTCTATCGGATGGGAAAAGAATATCAATGTCAATATGTAAACTTACATTACTGTTATATGTCAACGGAGACTATAGATATTGAACCCTACCGCCACTGGTTGAAAGAAAATAATTTTTTCTTAATTTATAATTTTTTTAAAAATAAAAAAGCCGAAAAAACCATCAAAATGACCCTGAATGGCCAAAAAACAATGTCAGCCACAACAAATTAAAGTAGTAAGTATTGTTTAATGAGTCTTTTTCGATGAACGTATCAAATTTCAGGTCAATCAGAGTTCGTAAAATTTATGATCTCCAAATTTATGAACAAATTCGAAAAACAGTCTATTCAAGAGATTTAAGGAAAAAAATAATTAGATCTATATTTTTATCATTTATCAATTCATGTTAAATCATGTGTAAGCATGTTTCAGATTATAGAATACTATTTTCGTACTTCAGCAAATTTTAATCCAACAAACTACCTAAAATCCATCTAAATGTACGACCTTAGAATGACAAAAACGACAGTGATACTACAAAATCGTTAGCATCGTTCACCAAGTCATTTTCGATGGATTCATAAAATTTCAGGTCAATCGGAGATCATGAAATTCATGACCACCAAACTATGACCAATTCTGAAATAATTGTTTTAGGCAAAGTTAAGGATTAAGATAAGTCTGATGTAGATTTTCATTCTCCTAATTATCGATGAGCACAAAGCATACATTGCATCCTTCCTTTTATAAGGCACACAACTCTTCATTACAATAAATTTTTCATTCAATTAATGCACCTGAGAATCTAAGATACTATGTTTACTCTTTTTGGATAAAAACATCGATATCTCTTCTCATGAATTACTTAAGTGTTACTAATATCTAAAGATATTTTTTTTCGATAGGTAAAATTTTAACGCTAGCATACACTTATTCAGGATAATTCTTCACAATTACATTGAAAATATTTCACTAATTCAAATAAATAGACCATTATATCATATTAATATTTAGTAATAACTAATTTTAAACTTTTAAAAAAACAAAAAAAACATGTAATTTAATTAAAATTAAAATTTTTAATAATTTCAACTAAATAAGCACTTTGCTAGCTAAGGGTGGGCAAGGTATAATATATATCGAATATCATATCGATATCAAAATTGTTGATACCGTGGTTTTGACATTATGGTATGCGGTATGAGTATTTGGTATAATTTTAAAAATAACTTTGGTATTTGGTATTTATTAAAAAAATACCGAAATATCGAATATACGAAGTTTATAGGTACATATATAGTTCATACATATTATATTATAATACTAGAAAATATATATAATAGTATTAGTACAAAACTAGTTATTTAGATATCAGAATTTTGACTACTCTATCTTAATTGAAATATTTTTTTGTGTAATAGATTCCAGAAAAGGAAATTGTTTATACGTTTTTTTAATATATTTACGATGTAAGATGTTGTATGATATTATCATGATATTTTTTAAAAATCAGTCATAATACTCTTTGTATAAGTATATGTAAGTCGGATTGAATAAATTATGGTTACCGATTTACCGAACCGCAAAATATCAAAAACCGAACTATACGAATTAATTTTTGTATGATAATGGTATAATATTTTTTAAAAATAAAATACCAAAATTATTATACTTAATTTTAAATATTAATCTTCCATATTATACTATGCCCACTCTTATTTGTAGCAATAATTTACTAATCATAAAATTGTAAATTTATGTTATTATACATATAAGGAGAAAAAGAGGAAAAAAAACAATTGCCCTGGCGGCCACTTTCTGCCTCCGCAAAACCCTTATTCTCATACCTTTTCAATTTTTTAAGTCCAAAAATAAAAATAAATAAAGGTCGGAACAATAGATCTTTATATCATTGCCGACGTCAATAGCGATGAAAAACACATCAAATCAGCAATCTAAAAATGACCATAAACCTTAAAATTACTTCTGCACGGTAGCCATCGAATAATTTTATTTACATATAGTACACATCGTGAAGATAACATAGTCACGGGTATATATATATATAAGTAAGTTTTTTTTATTGTCGATTGTTGGAATACGGGCATATGCAATTAAAGTAAATAATTAGAATCAAATTTGCATGTGATATAAATAACCCATAAATATAAATTTTAATCAAACATAAAATCGATACTTATCTCTTGAAGTATGATCGCGTATCAATCCTCTTGAAGCTATTGCACAAATCATTCAATTAGTCCTCCCGAGTTTGTGATCTTCTGCTATAGCCTCAAAGATCTCTGAGTAGGAAATATTTGTGTGGGCAAATACTGCTCTCAAAAAAAAAGGTGCAAGATCTCATTCCATGAGAAAGAATTCTATTTATAACCACGTTTTAGGGTTTTACCCTGAGTCCCAAAATGTATAGGATTCTTTCTCTCCAAGTAATTGTAGAACTTTCCTTCTAGAAGACCAATTTATTTTTACAAAATTTTGTAGGATTTCGACTACCACAAAACTGATTTCTTCCTTTTTCCAAGTTTATTAATTAAACGAGGCATAGCGAGGGACCACAAACTTAATTAGTGAGGCTTCCGGTTATACGCATTAGTCGCAAAATGAATGAATTAATCTA
This sequence comes from Datura stramonium, assembly GCA_018107945.1. NCBI lineage: Eukaryota > Viridiplantae > Streptophyta > Magnoliopsida > Solanales > Solanaceae > Datura > Datura stramonium. The sequence continues at coordinate 88,781 of JACEIK010005422.1, read as the reverse complement.
TCATAATAAATTACATATTATTCTACTAAGAACGTAATTGCACTCCACCGATATAATTTCAAACATTCATTAAACTATGTTTAACTCACTATGTTAAGATTACAGATACCAATCAATCGGTTAAATTTCTAACTATTTAATTCATTGATTAATTCATTATTTATTAAACACCTAATTTATATCATGTTAGGCGGATACAAAAATTCACTGCGGGGTTTTCACATGAAACTTAAAAGCAATCATAAAGGAATATCATCAATCTCAAGGTCGATACATGGATTCCATCAACTAATTATTATTTCATAAATATAATTTGTCATCATCCAACCTATAAGGGGAACATTTTAACTCATGGCTGTTTCATCCTTTGATAGGAGGGTAAAGGAAACAATAAATAAATTATATTGATCATATGGTTATATCAAGATTAGAGTATAAGTACATTTAAAGATCTAGAGAATTTTTATTTTTTATTAGGAAAATACTTATATCTACTTGGTCCGTTCAATACATACAAAATGTATGAGTACAAAAAGTTGAAATTATACCATTTTCATAATCAAGATAAATTATATTTAATCTTGTCTTTATAATGACACTGATAAATCTATTCAATTTTCATCTTAGATTGGAAAATATATAAATTTTATACTTATAAGAATCGATGATTTAATCTTCCCGTATATAAACCATTTTATACACTAAATCATAGTTATATAAATAAAGGACATCGACAAATAGATGATCTATTTAAATTATTATTAAAATTGAATAAACAATTATTCATAATAAATACTGTATTCCAAACATATATAATTAATAATATATAACTCGCAATTAATAATATATATCAGATTCTTTAAACTAGATCGATACTAGTTTATTGGTCAATAAGGTAGACCAATCCATAAACAACTTGACCATCTAAATATATTTGTTTATGATAATGTTGGGTCTCAATTTCTAAAAGTCGTCTATTGTTAAATGATGAAAAAGTTGAGATGAATTTGGACTTAGAATTGATTGAACTTGTTTGCATTGGTTTTAAATAAAAAATTGCACCTTCAAATGACGAAGAAATTATTATCTAGTGAATCCATTTTGACGCAAAACATGGCAAGTCGAAAATGTTGAATACGAATAAATGATTTTTAGTTGTTTGGGATTAATCTAGATAGATCGGGTTATTTATGATTAGAGCCACATGCGGATCAATAAATTAATATCACTTATTTAATTAAGAGTTCAGATATGTCATCTCATAATTTTTGTTAAAAAGAAGAAATATCTTAAAAATTAACGTTAAGTACAATCGGAATTCAATAGATGAAAGAAGAACAAATTTAAGCTATTTTCAATATGTTAGAAACATTTGTGAGGTGGGGTGTCTTGACTACGCCCAGCGTGGAGGAGATGAAGATGGCAATGGGGAATTGAGGGAGTAATGGGGATGCTGGTAGTATGTGAGATAGGATAACTAATTGTATACTTCATTAAAAAAAAAAAAAAAGAATAACTAATTGTATCGAAGTACTGAGGTGTTGAGTCTCTAGGAGTAACCTGGAGGATATCAAGGGAATTGATGGTGAATAAAATAGTTCAGGAAAAGTAAAAGCCAGAAAATTGCTTATATAGAGTCGGTGGAGAGAAAAAATGACGAGAAAAATAGGATAATTATGAAGAAGAGGTATAAGATGACAAGAAGGAAGTGAAGTTAGCGGTTACGAGGCGGTACAAATAGCGGATTGAACGCTTGTATGAAGATCTTCAAGATAAAATGTCACAATCAAGAATTTTATTGAGCCTTGAGGGCACCCACCATCCCTATAGGTGAACCCTGTTCGTTTATTGACTAATTAATAATTTAAATAATATAAAAATAATATAAAATAACTAACTAGCTTTTATAAAGGCTGAATAAACAAGTTAAAATTAAAAAGAAGCCAAAACTTGATGACACTAGTACAAGAATATCTAAGAGGTAACGAGCCAAGTAACGACTCGTTGATAAAAGCTGAATAAACAAGTTTAAAATTAAAAGAAGCCCAAAACTTGATGACACTAGTACAAGAATATCTAAGAGTACCAAACAAGTCTAAAAAAAATAAAACCGTTGTCTAAAAGAAAATAAGATGAAAAATAAAATAAGAAGTCTCTAGAATTCAATACTGCCGAAGAGAAAACAGCTCACCCTAAACTCTAATCGCAATAATCTCGAACCGCATAATAACTCAAGTACTGCTAACACTTGGTTCAGTTCCTGCATGCAAAAAAGTGCAGTCAGTATAGAGTGAGTACGAAAAATATGTGTACTCAGCAAGCTTTGATAACTGACCCTTTCTAGAAGTGATGATGAGATATAAATCTCAATTCCTTTTCAATAGTTATAAATATACAATAATAATAATTCACCACAAAAGAGTTTACAGATTTAATATCAACACACAAAATAAACAAGACATATATTATTCGAAATCAACTAAACCACTAATGAATATCATAATATGCCTTAAATGTACCAAGTCAAATCAATATCACAATCATCTTAACGCTTCAACACTCAACTCAATATGGAATGCAATGAAGAAGAATGTAATGTAATGCAGTACACTGGCCAAGAACCTGCATATATTCGCTTCCTCTATCGGATAGTCGCAATCTATAGGGGACTCGCGAGGTCCATATACCTGCCGGAACCATTTTCTATCGGCAATAAAATACACTAGAACCACCTCCCATCGATAATAAAACACGTTGAAATCATTTTTTATCAGCAAATAAGATATATCGATATCATTTTTCATCAACAATAACACACTAGAATCATTTTCCATCGGCATTACAAGAAAATGAATTTTAATAAAATAACTCAATGGGCATTATTAGCCAATAATCATCATGCAACAATAAGAGTGATACAAATATGTATGCATAAATATATATAACACAAGTCTATCGATCGACCCTACAATCAATAATCATCAAGTCACAATCAAGTATCACGTAATGCATAAGTCTCAGTAAATCAATCACATCACAAGTCATAGAATATCATCAATACATGTACCAATTTCTTACAAATTTATCCATGTCATGACATAGGTACCTGCATAAATGTTGGTCATCTCATTTATACAGGACTCCCTTAATACTCATTACACTTAAATTCATTTAATATATCAAAATTAAATAACTCAAATAATCAAGAAATCTCTATTTGCCTCAAATCAAAGTTCAAGTATCAAATGATGAACTTTCCCTTCTGTAATACTTTCGAATGGTCAAAATTTATTTCAAATATATAATCTCCATGAAAATACGTTTTCAATAACATCTATATTATTATATTTATTTTCAGCTCAAAACATAGAGTCGAAAAGTCACCTCGATAATTTTTATTAATGCACTTTGCTGTCTTTCTAGGCAGAAAGGATAAGTATCATATCAGTTGCTTCCCACCGCAACTCATTAATAACACATACAATTGATTTCAAAAATAATTAAAAGTAAGAAAAATACAAGTATCGAGCTAACAACAGATCAACTAAGGCATATGGCGAAACAGATCCATCATAGCCAATTTAGGTGGTAATCAAAGGGCATATCTTCGATGTCAACTCAAGCAATTCCTTCTATGATATCGGTGGCGCCTACTGTATGTTCGCCGAAAAAGATGCAAAATGACCACTTGCAAAGATGAAAAAGAAATGGGTGTTCTCAATGACTGGGAGAAGAAATTTGTAGCTAAGTACTCAATTGTTGGAAATGTGATTTCTTTATATAATCAAATAGAAAAATGGACTGTTGAAGTCAACTTGATACCGATGACTAAAGGAATTCATTAAGAAGCTGAGATCCACCGGCGAAAATTGGATCGCCTTTCTTCGTAAGTCAACATTCCATTAATTGTACAAATCAAGCAAATCTCCAACTTTTCTGCTATAAATCAATCATCAAAAACAAAACTACTCCTCGATTTTCTCTACATTTCAAGTTTCTCTCACAATCCCCAACCATGGCGGCCGCTTCATCACCAATAGTTCTTTCAATTCCCGACCCTCAAACCATTGTCGTCATTGTCGCCTCCGACGCCCAACAAACCATTACTAGTGTGAGTCCTACGCCTGCTTTCTGTTTATTCATCAATCACATACTCCACACTGTCTAAGGTAGTCTTTGTAATCATCGTCTTTGGGCTGGACTCGTTGAAAGAGGTCGGAAAATGGACTGTTGAAGTGGTGGGATGAAGAGATAAAGTTTTCAATTTTAATTTACTATTGGTTAATTAGATGGCTCGGGTCGATTTATCGGGTATTTTAAGTTAATTTGAGAGATTCCATCTAATTAAAAGTATTTTGTATATTTTATTAACATCGGTGGTATAATTAGCCTTATAGTATAACGAAGGACGAAATTAGCTAATAGACGAAAGTAGAAGGATATTTTTGACTCTTTTTTCTTATTATTATTGTTGTTGTTGTTGTTACTGTTATTGTTGTATGGCCTCTCCAAGGCAAGAGAGAGGAGAGTCGGATACTTGGACAAAGTGAAGTTCATCAAAAATAATTAGAAAAGGCAAAGTATTAGTGGAAGAGACACATATTAGACTAAGATGATAGACATACTTGTATAAACTCTTGAAGAGTTCTGTTTGGAGACAGATCTTCGAGTCTAAAGAGTTAAGGTTGAGTAGGATTAATACAGAATACTTAGAGTGCAAGTTTAGTGGTGCTGCTCACGTGTCAGATATGGAAGTGTGCGCTGAAACATAAGTCATCTCCAAGAGAGAATTTTTCAAGTATCTGGGCTCAATAATTCAAGAAAATAAATTTGATGAGGATATTACTCATCATATTGAATATGATGAATGAAATGGGGGCTCACATTCAGTGTCATATGTGATAAAAATGTGCAACCAGGTCTTAAAAGTAAGTTCTATAGAGTGGGGGTTAGACTAACTATGTAGTATAGGGCATAGTGTTGGCCAGTTAAGAATCTGCACGTCCAAATGATGAAAGTGGCAAAAATAAGAATGTTGGGATGGATATATGAGCATACCGGGAGAGATACGATTAGGAAGGACAAAAAGGGGATAATGATCTCCATGGTGGATAAAATGAGAGAGGTGGACTGAGACAATTTGAGCATGTGAGGAGAAGATGCATAGATGCCCCACTAAGGAGGTGTTAGAGGTTGACTATACTGAGTATGAAAAGCGGTAGTGGTAGGCCGAAGAAGTATTGATGAGAGGTGATTAGACAAGACATGACACACATATAGCTTATCAAGGACATGACTCTAGATTGGAAGATTTGAATGTCGAGGATTAGGATAGAAGGTTATAAGTAGGTAGTCATGCGTTGTATAGTTTCCTTATCAATATTATTTTTAGGGAAAAGACATAAAATTCCTCCTGAACTTGTCCACACAACTCACTTTAGCACTTTAGCTTTACGGGCGTTTGTTTACCATCCTAAACGCATCTGAAGTCTATTAAATACCAAGTGCGGTGATGGTAAATCACCTTAACCATAACTTTTGGAACAAAGTAATAAGGAAATAGTGTCACATAAACTAAAACAAACGAAATAATAAATTATCTCTAGTTCTATAGTTTTTATTGAAAGCACAAATAAGTAGAGCTTAGTCAGTTAAACATTCTTCACAATATATATATATATATATATATATATATATATATATATATATATATATATAAAAAAATTAAAAAAATTAAAAAAATTAAAAAAATTAAAAAAATTAAAAAAATTAAAAAAATTAAAAAAATTAAAAAAATTAAAAAAATTAAAAAAATTAAAAAAATTAAAAAAATTAAAAAAATTAAAAAAATTAACTATTAAATTCTTTTAATAAAATTTTTAATTTTATCATTAAAAAAACAACATTATGAAATTATATCACAACATATAATCTCTAAATAAAAAAATGGCATGGAAACCATTTTTTAAAATTTATCAACACGGAAATCATTAACTATTAAATTTTTTTAATTTAAAATGGTCTCCAAATTTAAGCGAACTAACTATTATTCTCCATCTTTTGTTTATGCCTGATCTTTTTTTAATGTATCAGAATATTTTTCAAAAAAATATTTTATCGGCATGAAAATCATTAACTATTAAAAACAAAAAGAGGATCACAATTCGCCAGAAATTGGGGGAATTGCCGAATTTAATTTGTACAATTTGCCCAATTTCTAGCAAATTGTGACTATTTTTTTCTAATTAACAATAGACGGACGTGAAGAGATGGACGGAAAATAAATGAAGAGTACAAACTTCGCCCGAAATAGAGCGAATTTTCCCTTCCGGTACATTGGTTTTTTTTATATTCCATTTTGGTATAATTGAGCCATTAAATTACTGATTTGGCGCCATTTATAATCAAATGATGTGATACGGTTATTTTTAGCTTGCAGAATGTTGTGATGTAATTAATAATAGCTTTCTTATGAACTTATGCCTAATTACATCTTGAGTTTAATAGTAGGATCGTCTTACTATTTATTAGAGCTAGTTAATATAAGAATTTGTGTTTTAATCCATATGTTACTCAAAGCTCTCCTTATTTTGTTTATGATGGATGATTATTCTGAGTTACTAGATTGGTATTCATATACCTTAGTATAATGACGACATAGAGACTTTGGCCATTAACTGTGATATAACTGTGCATATATTATCTTTAGACTTTGGACCACTATTCAAGGTCTTATTGATTATTAATCAATTGTTAGAGGAGTAAGTTGGGATTCCTTTTCTTAACGTCCTTTTCACTTCTTATGTGTAGACCTGAATTTAAAAAAAAAAATTATTACTTTATGATTTTAGTTTTTCTTTTAATTAGTTAAATGTTAAGAACATTCGTACTCTCACCTTTTCTTTTTGAATATATTTTACATGTACATGTGTTGGAATGAGGAAACACCACAATTAAAGTTTGATATGATAATAAATAATGAAAATACGTTGGACACAATATTTTACGTGGAAAACCCTCAAATAAATAGAGGGGAAAAACCACGGGGGTAGGGATTCACTATATAAATATGAGATTACATATATAAATTACGAGGAAAACACTTGTAAAAGGAATAGCTAACAAGAGGACACCGAGACTACAATATTTATGTAGTGTATAACTAACATGTTGCTGCTGCTTTTGGATTTGTAATTTTTGTAGGGATTTGTGGATGGTGTATATAAAATAATGAAAGCAAAATGTTCTATTTATGTAGAACTAAATCAAATTAATGAAGGGTGTGAAGTAGAGATCCAATTTGGACAAGGTTTGTCTTCTTTTCCTTTTCCTTGTCCGACTAACTTTGTATTCTTTCCATGTTTCCTTCTTTTCCTAATAAGTTTGTTGACATTCTCCCACTTGAAGATTTAATTGAGAATCAATTATGTCTTCACACATATCTCATTTCTACTAATCAATTTGCAATGTTACGTTTACTTGCTGAGCGATAGAAGATCGACACCATATAAACTTATTACTGCGGTGATCGGCTTCGTATCTTCCTAGGTTGTCATTAGTGTGAATTTTCGAATATCCACATTGCCTTCTTCCACCTTCTCACAGAACAAAGTGATGCGAACTCGTATGTGCTTTGTCCTTGGATGAAATGTCGGATTCTTTGCAAGATGCAAAGCGCTCACATTGTCACAAAATAGAGCAACCTTCTCTTGTTGTACTCGGCTCCTCCCGATGTATATTTGCATTCATATTGCCTCTTTGCTAGCTTGTGTATTGCTACATATTACGCTTCCGTCGTAGATGTAGCCACGATAGACTGCGATTTTGAAACCCGGCTTACGGCTCACTCCAACAGAGTAAACACATAACTTTGTGGTGGACTTGCTTTTATCAAGATCCCACTTTGCATAATCTAGATATAACGCTATGATGAAATCCACGATCCTCCATAACACATTGCAACTTGTCGAGGTACCCTTGATATATCTCGGGATCCTCTTAACGACGTTCCAATGCTCTCTACCATGATTAGCCATGTATCCATTAACCATTCCAGTTTGTTTGTGCAATATGCAGTCTTGTACATACCATGGCCGAACATTAAACTTCTCCTTTAGCGATGCATCGTTACTCGAGACATCTCCATCCTCTACTTCATTGCTGATTCATACTTGAGGATAACTTGAAATTAATAGGAAATTAGAGGTAGAAATTGACTTACGAGTCTTGCATCTTGAAAGCGTCGCAAGATTTTAGCAAGTAGTTCTCTTGAAAGCCAAATCTTCTTATTATTTCTGTCTCGAGTGGTGCATCTCTAGAATCTTGTTTGCTAGTCCCAAGTCCTTCATTTCAAACTCACTAGCCAAGTTTGTGCCTTTAAATTTATTGAGACTGATCTTTTTTGGGGCTGCTACCAACATGTCGTCAACATACAACTGACAAAATAATGAAATCACCATCACCAAATCTCTGCCTTAATAAACACAAGAATCTGAACTATGTTTGTTATATCCAAGGCTTATAATGAAGGAATCAAATCTCTTATCTGACACCTCGGCGCTGTTTGAGACCGTATAGAGATTTGTTCAGCTTTTCAAACCAAGTTCTCTTTTCTATATGTTCTTCAAAACCTTCTGGTTGGGCATATATATTTCTTGCGAAGCTCTCCCATGAAGAAATCACCAGTTTGACATCTATTGCTCAAGTATAAGTCAAATGTAGCACACGTCGCAGGACCACTTTCAATTGTTGTGAGTCGAACCCTTTGGAGAAAATATCTCGTTGAAATCTATACCTTCTTCCTTGGTGAATCCTTTCACCACCAATCTTGCACGATACCTCTCCCACTTGATCATTACCATTGCGTTTGATCTTATAGACCCATTGTTTCCAATGGCCTTCGCTACCGTGGTAATTGAACAAGATCCCATTTTTTATTCTTATGAAGCTTCAATTTCTTCTTGCATTGCTGCCATCCACAGAGATGATTCTTGGCCTTTCATAGCCTCGTGAAAAGTTGAAGGCTCTCCGTCTTACATTTAATAGGCAGTATGCATTGCCCTGCATAGAATAATCGAGTGCCAAGCGGTTCTCTTCTCTCCCACGAGTTGACCGTCGAACTTGTGGTGTTTCAATCTCAGCTTGCTCTTGTTCTTCGTGCTCTGGTGCTGCTTCAGAAGAAATGAGACTTCTTCTATCTTTTCAACTTCAATTTGTAGTAGTCTACGGTTTTTACGTTTGAAGTGCTACCTTCTTTTCCTTGTATCTTGTTTTAAAAAAATACAAATCTACGATTACCACCTTGCGGGCGGTAGGATCCCACAAACGATACCCCTTGACTCCATCCAGCACCTAAGAAAATGCATTCCCTGGATTTCGGATCCAACTTCGATTTTTCTTGGGCGTTGTATAACATAAGCGGGACTTCCCGAATATATGCTTGAGAATAATCGAGTGGTTTTCTGTCACATCTCCATTGGCGTTTTTAGATCAGTGCCGGTTGATGGTGACCGATTGATCACATAACGAGGCGGTTTTAGTATACATCCCGAATGGACGTTTCCAATCACACGGTGCAACATAGCTCTTGTCCAGTTCCAACGAGTTTTGTTCATCCGCTTTGCTACTCCATTTTGTTGTAGGTATATGCCCTTTGTGAAGCGCCTTTTGATACCTTCTTCTTTACAAAAGTTATCAAATTCATCACCGATGTATTCTCCTCCATTATCTATCCTCAAACACTTGATCTTTTCTCGATTCCAGTTCCACCGCGTTTTAGACTCTTTGAAAAATGAAAAACATTTACCTTTCTCTTGATTGGATACATGACATCCTCTGGAGTAGTTGTCGATAAATGACACGAAATATTTTGCTCCTGCAAAGGACTCCACCAGGTGCTAGACATCGAGTGGACCGGATCTAGTATTTCCCTTGCTTTTGCAGGCTTGCTAAACACCGATCCATGTTGCTGCGTAACACAATGCTCCACCAAAGGGTAGTGAAACCTTTTTAGCCTGGAAGAAGCTTTTGCTCGGTAAGAATCTTCAAACCTCATTCCGACATATGGCCAAGTTTGCGATGCCACATCATCGTCAATTCTTCAAATGAACTTGCTGATGCGGTTGATGTTTCTCTCCTTCTTGGTGGGTTTCTCCCTTAAGCACATAGATTTGCGGCGAAGTTTTCCGGCTTTCACATCCTTCTGAGCGCTCCTTTCCAATATTTTCATGACTCCACCCGTAAGTCTTATATGAACATCACAGTATCATCTAATTGTCCCAAAGACAATACTTTCTTCCTCAAGTCTTTCACATTTCGTACCTCCTGAATGGTATCGTGTCATCATACATCTTTATGGACCCAATACCAATAGCATTCAAATCATGATATCTCCAGCGAACACGGATCCTCACGAGATAGGTTTATATTGATGGAACCCGTTCTCTCGGGAAGTCATGTGCCATGTTGCTCATGTCCATGATCCGAGACATCGATGAAACATTTTCTGCCTTCATTGGCTGATATTGTTTCACTCGCTAAAATATCACCATCGTAGAAATTATTTGCAACATTCCGCGAGTATTTGATGACTCGGGGTGTTCACTCTTCTTCTTGAACCAACAATCTTTCTTGACGTGCCCTTTCTTGCCACGGTTGTGACACTTGATATTCTTCTTACTTCTTGATTTAGATCTACCATGATTGTGACTCCCCTTTGGGGCCACGTTCATTTGGTCTTCCTCTCGCTGTCGTCAAAGCTTGACTTGCTGGGAACTTGCTTGTCTACATCTTCTTTGACCTGCTGTGGAATTTTAACACAGGGCGTAGTGCATTTTCATAAACTAGGCTACATTTATATTGTTCGTCGGAGTTGATGATGAGTTGATCATACGAGTCGGCGGACTTTGAAGTAGAAACTCACACGTTCGGTCCTACATTTTGCAACCCATTGTTTTAAGTTGCGAAAGCAGTATTCAAAGTATTGATGTGTTCGTGCCGACATGGACTACTTGCCATTGAAGAGTATACAATCTTCTTTTAAGAAGATTTTATTATGCAAAGACTTGGCCTCATACAATCCCATCAAGTATCCCATTATTTCCTTGATGTAGTTTTTCGACCACGCTGGAGCAACAACACAGTCGGCTAGTGCAGTGTAGATCGGCAGCTAGTTCTTTGTCTACGATACGTTCACTTCTTTGTCATATGGTAAAAATCTTATTGGGCCTACCTTCAATTGCAACTGAGCAATTGTCTTTTCTCAATATCGCCCTTATTTTCATTTTCCACAATGAGAAATTAAGTCTCGTTGAATTCTCAGCGTCAAACTTTGTTGTACTCGACATTGTTATTTGCTTCATACCCTTCTAGATCGTTTGAATATTTTTCATGACAATCGTGACAAGATTGTATCGTCACCAAAATTTTACCTATTCACGTGAATAGTATTTTACCCGGATTTTACTATTCACCGAAGAATTTACTATTCCACGGATATTTGTCGCGCCAGCGTAGCGGAATAATGGAAGCTCTGATACCCTTTGTTAGAATGAGAGCTTCCACAACTAAGGATTTGATATGATAATAAATAATGAAAATACGTTGGACACAATATTTTACGTAGAAAACCTCAAATAAATAGAGGAAAATCACGGAGTAGAAGGATTCACTATATAAATATGGGAGTACACTACTCTGATTACAAAGGAGAAAACACTTGAAAAGGAATAACTCACTAAAGAGGACACTCAAGACTACAATATTTGTCTTGGTGTATAACTCTCTTTATGTTCTTACTCTTTTGGATTGTGATTTTTGTGGGGAGTTGTGGATCTGTGTATATAAAATAATGAAAAGAAAAATGTTCTATTTATAATGAACTAAGCGGGTGTACAAGGGTGTAGACGAGAGATCAATTTGGACAAGGTTTGTCCTCTTTTCTTTTCCTTGTCTGACTAACTTTGTATTCTTTCCACATGTTTCCTTCTTTCTACATAACTTTGTTGACAACATGGTCATAATGGGATCGACGACATCACTTGGAGTTAAATTGCGAGGCGAGTGTTTGGATTTGACTAGTGAAGCGAGGCCTCAGCAGAGAAGTCATCCTCCAAGTGGGGCTCGGGTGTGTTTGGAAATGATAAAACAGGCAGGCTGTTGACTTCTTGTATGAAGCACAATTAAATCTTTATGAAAATAAAGCAACTCATTACTCTCCTCTTTTCTAAAATTTTATATGTCACCCTTTCAAAGTCTCAAAAATTGACAACTTTTATAACGCTAAATTGTTGAGATACTTTCATACAATCTAAAAATTAAAATATATATGTATTTTAGCTGCACACCATTTTTAAATGCTTAAATATTGCATTTAATGCTCTTGTATTTTTAAAAAAAATATTTTTGTCTTGTTTAAGGCGTTTAAGAGAGGTTGATCATACAAATAAAGCAGTTAGAGTAACATCACATTGGGTCCATTTTTAGTTTTGTCATATCCTGATCCCACCCTTTTAACCTTAATTTTATATATTGTTAATTTATTATTTATTTTAGTATTATGTTTAGAAGCAACCAAGGTTGATTTCTTCTGCTTTACTCTTCAATTTTCTATTTAGTTTCTCTTTATTTTGTATTGTTCAATTGCTAAGTGTTCTTTTATTGGAAGCGAACAGGTAAATCTTCTCTTTTCTTTTATGCTTGAACAAATATTTGTGGAGCGAATATACTTTTACTAAAATAAATTTTGCATGTTTAATTATCTAGTTAGTTAGATTGTTTTAATTAAATAACTAAGCTTACATGCGGTGCTATTATTATTTTGATTAATGACAATTTTGCATGCTTAATTATTTGGCTATATTAAACTTAAATGAATATTGACCTTGTTTTATCACTTAATCCTTAATTAATTAATCAGAAAGTGGCCACATGATTGTAGAACTCGAAGGTGTCTACCACCTTCCTTCGAGGTAATTTGACCGTTACCCGAATGGTGAATGGCTAGTTAAATAAATTTCCCATGTAATAGTCTGATACGATGCCCTAACGCACCATAATTCGTTAGGTGGCGACTCTTCACTCTTCTCAATTAATAATCCTCAAGAGTTGTCATATGTCTTGATCATTTTCGCGAGAAAATGGGGGCGTTGTCTACATTGTTCTCTTTTTCATTTCTTTTCACTATGGATTCTTCACTACTATGTTGTTTTACATCATTACTAAAAAATAAATACTCGACCTCGAAGTCAGTTTGAAGTCGATTTTTCAAAAACTATATTTTAAAATTATTTTTCTAAATTGACCTCTGTTTGATCCTTTTCATAGCTTTCTAAAATGCCAAAAGGAAAAACTTTCTTGTAAAAAAGTAACTTTTATAAAAATTGATCTCATGAAGTCAATTTTTATTTTTCCCAAATACGAACTCGAAGGTCAATTATGGAAAACTAATAATAATTAAGAGGTTAATTTTTTTTCCAGAAAAATAAATTTTAAGAGTATAAATAAAATAAAGTCTTAAACCAACAAGCATTAATGGTGGCTGGTAAATTACATCCCTAACTACTCCAAAAGATGAGGTTAAACCTTAGATAGTGCATTTCTAAAAAAAAGCCTTTTATTATTTAAAGAGACCGACCTCACGAGTCAGTTACCGACCTAAGTTAGCTTTTGAAAAATGTAATAACTATTTTGCAAACAATGGTTGAGGTCCATTTTAGGTAAGCTTTGTTACATTTTTTAACAGTTTTTTTAGTAGTGCATGTTTGATTTTTGGATATGCTTTAATTGAGTCGGAATATATAGGAAATGATATTTCTACCTTCTCGATATAAAGGTAAAATTGCATATCCATCATTTTCCCGGCCTTATTTGTAGGACTATGAGATATGTTATTATTGTTGTAAGGCATTTATGATAGAAAAGTTCTTTCTATTATATGCATTTGTCATGTATGTTGTTGAAGGCTGATAATGAGGTACTATAGTTGAATGAGATGTTGGAGTAAGAATGTTTTATTATTAAAAATATTAAACTGTATTAACTTTTGTTTAGTGGATATAAATTGACAAGAAAGTGATCATTATTTTGGAGTAATTTTTGTAACCACTAATGTACTTAATCTATCACTGTTATCCCACTAATGTGTTCTACAATATTATTAGTATTGTCATGCCCGAGCCCACACCCTCGACCTTTGATGGCACAGACAAGTGGCCCAGTGACCATAAGCTGATATACTACTAAAAAACATACTTCGGAAGCTAAAGAATGAACTAAACTCTTATAAATTAATAAAATAAACTTTCATAAACTGAAACATAAAGTCATTTGAGAATTGATACAATTAACTAATGTGTCCTATGAAACCCTCTACTAACATGTGAGTACGGTTGCAGGATAAAGCCTCGGATCTACCTTTATTTAATAACTGGACTACTAAACTAAACTAGAAATAACTAAGTCCCCTGAGTATGAGGACTCACACAAGTTAGGAGTTGGTATCTTAATGGAGCTCCTGTTAGTAGATCGAGTACGAACTGCGTCAGCAAATGATGCAACGTAAACTCTTCGTTAATACATGAAATGTATGGTACTAATAAAGCTGAGTAAAGCAATACTAATAAATGAAAAACTGCACAATTGAGGCATGAATATGATATGAAATCAAGATCATAAATTAATTTATGACTAAGACATGTGGTTGAGTATCTGAAGCTAAACATCAGGGAGTTGTATACAGTGATATAAAATATACTTTGAAAACTAAGGGCTAATTTACCCATCAATCCTTCATATAAAACTCTTCAACACAAACTGAATAACTAAGTAAATTGTATGACTACAAGCATGGCCCGAGCAATTTGGTACATTGAAAACATATAATAAGATTAAATGTTTGATTACTCTGACTTATACTAATTAGGTATTTATTATTATGATAAGAAAAATCATATGCAAAATACTATAAATAATATTTTGTCAAAATAACTTCAATGTTCCCTGATTTGGGAGTTTCTTATAACCATACAATTTGAGTGCATGATGTCCAACCTCGGATACGGTTAGGAGAAATTTGTCAAAGCCTTACCAAGGCGAGAGGACGAAAGCCAGACTATGGATCCATATTGAGCTCTTGCAAGGAGATTAACTGAGGAGTCAACGAACCAGCGATTGAATTTATCTATCTTTGGTATATAGTTCTAGGTATATTTTATACGCACCTATACCAGCTATCTCGATGTTAAATAATCCTCCCAAATTATAAATTCATAAAGTAAAGACTTTCTAAGACAAATTTGAAAATTAGCTATAGGTTTTCTAGCTCAAAAATCCAACGTGAGAAATAGCAGGCAGCTTTGTTGCTAGCTAACTATGAATATTGCTGTGGTGAGCCTATGCTCAATAAGGTACTTTTTAAAGTTGAACTTTGCTTTCTTTTTTTAAATCATGTATTTGAGACTAAATATGCTTATATGGACCCTTTCTTGAATATATTTTCTTAAACTTGAAAACTACCTTTACTCGCCCAGAAAATGATACGAGTAAATAGTATAATAATACTTTCAAACAACTTTTAGCTAAAAAGGTGCATGTGGTAAAACAAGCACTGAACCATCAATCAATGATATGAATAATGACAATCTCGGCGGTAGAAACAACAATAATCAATTCAAGATATATAGAGAGTTTGAAAAAAAGAGATTTTGGTAAAACTACTGCCTTTGATCTTATTAAAAGCGAAGCTTTGATGTAGAGGGCGTAGAGAATGAATGAGTCCTAAAGCCTTGACCCACGCTTCGTACCTTAATCGCTCAAAAATATTCAAAGAAAAATCCAAACTTTGGGTTTGGGGAAGAACATCAAAAATTCATTCTTGAAATCTTGATGAGTAGTTTTCTTGAAAACCCTAAGATTATAGTGCGAATTTCGTTAGAGTCGCCAATGCGATGGTAGAAATACTTGAAACTACTAAGAATTACATGGGAGAGACATACCTTGGTGTGGAATGAAGTGAATAAGAGAGAATACGCATTCTAGGGTTTGAAAAGTTAGAGAATGGGTGAAAAATTTGCAAAAATATACGTAGAAAACCCGAGAATTAGCAACGTCATGGAGATACTTTGCGTGCCCGGCTCGTATGCTACCTTACTTGTGTGGTGGAACACTCTCTTTTTTCCATCAATTCATTGCTAGATCGCAGACATGACCACCGGACATTCTTTTGCTCGTCGGCGTCATAGGTACTGTCGGCGGGAATCCTTTGGCAGCTCTTTCTTAAAATGTACATAACTTTTTATACCAAGCTCGAATTAACGAATAGTTGGATGCATTGGAAATTAGATTCATGGGACTTTAATTTGATAGGTGATAATACCAAAATAGCTATAAATCGAATATAATCGTATAAAGTTGATCCTTACCTATAAACTTCACATACTCTTCACATTTCTCTTCGTACATATTTTCCTCTTCTTATATAAGGCCAACATAAGACCCATACATTCCATATAAAGTTCGTGCATGGATTTTTACTTGATTTGAAAGTATCATCCATTTCTATATCATCCATGGCTCGCTGGTACTACTGTAAGTGAATTTTTATAGTCGTATCTTAACAATCCAAGGCGTAACTTACTTTCAAACTCGATCTTTTTAATCTTTAATCAACTCCATTTTTCTTATCACTTTCTAACTTATAATTAACTCCTCCAAGCACTTGGGGAGCATAAAAATTTCTAGGTCGATTTTACTCAGATACATAGAATGGTTTCAAATAGGTGGCCAGGTTACAATTAACCCACTACTTTAATTTGTTATTTAATTTAGGAAGAATTCTTACACTTATATGTAGAGGTGTTTCTTCATGAGTTGTGATGTGGAAATTATTGTGTGTATTTTGTAATTATGAAGTGTGAAAATATTGTATTAGTAGTGAAAGAAAGTTGAGACAAAGAAGAATATTCTAAGTCTTCAATTAATTCTATATACAAAAAAGGGTATTTTATATTGAAGAAAGGTATTCTTTTGGTGGAGCATTACACTCTTCAACTAATCATGAGTTGTTTGAGTTATATGATGTTGTTGGACTATTGTATCTGGAGGACAAGTCAAAAGTATTACCGCTAGGCAGGTGAAGATTATGCGTAGTGAACTTGATAGCTGTTTGACCAAGCTTAGGAGGCCTAAAGTGTTTATTTTTCTTTAAAAAGCGCTTATTTTTTAAAAAATGAGGTGTTTGACTGGCTTTGAGAGAAAATAAGTGTTTTTAGGAAGTAGCGAGATTTTTTCAAAAGCTAAAAAAGCTGACTTCTCCCTAAAAGCATTATTTAAAAAACACTTTTATGAAAAATATCTTGAAATGACTTTTAAAGGCATGAAGTGCTGTCTTCAGTATTTTTAAATTTATTGGCCAAACACAAACTACTTCTCACTAAAAGTATTTTTGATGTACTTTTGAATAAAGCACTTCTCAAAATGGCGATTTGAGAAGTTTGGCCAACCAAACTATGAATCTCCTTAAAGGAAACGAAATATTTGTCTCCAATCGAATATTTATTTATTAATTTTATTTTCAAGTTGTAATTTATATTGTATTCATCAACAAATTGATAGTTCGCTTAATGTGGGAATCTCATCAAAGAGTGGATTAACTCTTCAATTTTGAATTGCGACAAATCTTACTGGAGAAACAAATTCATAGTAAGGTTGATAAAATGGTCAAGAAAACACAAGTAATCATCTAATTCGATTTGTGAAATGAGTTGAATAGTTGATCATTTAAAAAATGCATCAAATATGAATATTCATTTATTAATATTTATTTGCCTGTATGTTACTTTTCATGAGTTACTTTTTGAAAATCAAAGTTTCTTTTAGCTTTCATATTTATTCGTAAAATTTAATCCATCCCACCCATTAGTTGCCGCTCTAATCCAAAGAAAAGCCATGTCCAAGGAAGAAAACGTAAGCATCATGTGTACCATCAGTCCTTGCTCTTGTTGGTTGAAAAATGAGAAAGGGTGTTTGAAAATGGCAATGCAATTGACAATGAGGCTTGAAAGAGTAATTACAGTCAATCAATCACGGTAATTTTTCAAAACCCTTTAATAAGTCTTGGTTTGGTCGGTCCAAGTCATGCGGCTCGACTTAGCCCTACCTTTTGACTCTCTCTATATATCTATCAATTATATGAATTAGGTATAAGTTTCTGTTTTACCACATCACCTCTAGCAGCAACAAAAACCAAAAAGTTTTGACTTGCCAAAAGCTAAACCAGATGTCAAAAGAGGTTCGGCAAATTAAAAATGATTGATATATTGTCCCAAACAATTCATGCAAACAAATCACTAATTTGATGTTTCTACTTCACGTTGAGTGCACAATGATTACCTCAATTCGCTAATATGGTTGCATTATTTATTGCAATGATGATTGTCATAGAAATTACTAAATATCCTATGTCCTTTGTATTTTAATTTTGGTATAGCTATTACTAGTTATAGTAGTAGGTTGGTGGAAGCAACAAACCAAGTATTGGACAAGTTATGGACAAAAAGAAGTACGTATTTTTTTTTGTCCTTTCATTATTTTTTTATTTATTACGTTTGTTTTTTCTCATTTATTATTTTTATTCTTTTGTCTTATTTTATCCTTTAGTATAAACATCATTTGCTAATTTTTTTAACTTTTCTATTTTAATTTTTTATTTCTTCTTCTTTTTTTCTCTTAATGTTTTTTATTAGTTTGATCTTTTTTTTTGTTCCTTTCTCTATTGTTTATATTTTTAAAAATATATAATTTTAATTAAATTACATGTTTTTTTTGTTTTTTTAATTTCTTTGAAGAGCTACAAACCTAGCTTAATCCTTTCTTTTTGTTTTTTTTTTTAAAATTTCTCCTGTTGGCTCCTTTTTTGTTTTATTTTTTCCTTCTTAGCTTCTTTTATTTTGTTTTATCTTTTTTAAAAATTTTTTTATCCATTTTATGATACCCTGTTAATATATAATATATACCATATGGGTATCATAAAGGACATTAGAAAAGTGTCTCACTAAAGCAAACCTCAATATATATTTATTGATAGTATCATGGAGAGTGAGTGAGTCTTACAAGGACTAAAGCAAACTTCAATGATATCTTTGCTAGTATATATAAATATACAATATTATCATAGAGAAGCTGGGGGTGTCTCACTTTGAAGGGTAGAAGCAAACATCAATGATACCATGACAAATTGTATCATTAATTAAAGACTAAGGAGTTTCTCATTTGAAAGACTAAGAGTAGGACTTAATGATATCATGCTAGTATATAGATATGCTATTATAGTATCATGGAGGACTAGGAAGTGTCTTGCTGAAGGATTAAATGGTACTATGACAATATATAAATATGTTGTGATGGTATCATTGAGAATTTGAAATAGACCTCAATGATACCACAATATTATATAGGTATACTTTGGTAGTATCATGGAGGGTTGAGGAGTGTCTCGGCAGAGCGAAGCGAGATCTCAATGATACCATGGCGATGCTCTAGATGCGTGATGGTATCATAGAGAATTTGAAAGTCTCGAAGAACTAAAGCAAACCTCAATGATACCATACGATATATAAATATGTTGTGATGGTATTATCGAGGATAGAGGAGGTGTTTTGGTGAAGTTGACAAACCTCAATAATAATAAATAACGATTATATAGATATATTGTATTAGTATCATTGAATACTAGGAAATTTCTCTTGAAAGACCGAAGCCCAGACCTTAATGATATCATTCTAGTATATAGATATAGTGTGATAGTTATCATGGAGAACGAGAGGAGTGTCTTGGTGAAGGATGAGAAGGGGACTGATTATATCATGATAGTATATAGATATATTGTGATGGGTATCATTAAGGATTAAGCGAACTTGAATGATACCATGACATTATATAGGTATATTGTGATGGTATCATTGAGCATCGAGAAGTGTCTCGAAAAACTAAGTAGACTTAAATGATACCATGACAACATATAGATATATTGTGATGGTATCATTCAGGACTAAAGCATACCTAAATGATACCATCTTGGGTATGTGGACATGCGCAGTGGTATCACTAAGAACTAAGGATTTTCTCACTAAAAATTTGAAGTTGACCTTAATGATTCCATGCTAGTATAGATATACTATGATGGTATAATGGAGGGAGTAAGAAAAGTATCTTATTGAAGGATTGAAATAGTCCTCCATGATCTAGTGCCGGTATATAGATATACTAGATGGTATCATGGTCATTAAAAGGCGAAGTTTGAAGTAGTCCTCCATGATGCCATGTCAGTATATAGATATCTTTGTGATTTTATCATGGAGGATGGTATCATGGAGGGATGAAGAGTGTTCATTGGAGGTGGATGATACCTCAATGAAATAAAAAAACTTTAAAAAGAAGAATAAAGAAAAGAAAAAAATGAAATTAGATTATGGAAAAAAAATAGAATTAGATAAAATTTAAAATAAATAAATAAATAAGATGAAAAAAAGAAAAGTTAACGAAGAAAAAAAGGAGAAGAAGAAGAAATGAATCAAATTTGAGAGTGAAATTAGATTATGGTAAAAAAAAAATAATGAATAATATAATTTGAGAAAAAAATTAATAAAATAAGAGAAAAATATAAAAAAACAAAATAAAATAGAAAAAAAGAATAGAGAAATAAAAGAATTGAACAAAAAAAATTAAAATAAAAAAGAAGAAGTCAAATTCGAGGCATGAAATTAGATTATGGTGAAAAAGATAGAATAATAATTTGAATTTTTCTATTAATATTGATTTTAATAAATACACTAGTGTTTTAGTATTTTTTGTAAATTACTTCTAGTTGTAATTAAATTATTGATTGTTATTTTAAATTAAAGATTATATGTATTATATGTATTATATGTATTATATGTATTATATGTATTTAAATTTTAAAAAAACAAATAAATTGAAAAACAGAGGGAACGAGGGTTTTGTTAAAATTTAAATTAACTTAAAGGAATAAATTAAAGAAAGAGAAAGAAAAGAAATAAAATAATATCATATTAGTAGAAGTAAAATCAGTCATAACATCAGTCAAAAAAGAACAAACCAAATAGGTATTTTATGCTTGATTATTTTGGAGGACATCAAAAATAAGGGCATTTTGTGTAATATTTTTGGAGGGCACTCTCATGTAAATATTTTACTTTTTATGGATAACTATGTTATTTTCCCTTTTATTAACCTGTTTTTAATCCGTTTGATCCAACCAGCCCATTTGCTACTCCCAATCAAAATTTAACCTTCTAAAGCTATTTTTCAGCGAAAATTTAAAAATAAAAAAAAATCTAGTATTTCCTAAAGACCTGTGCATTAATCAAGTGATTTCTGGCAAGGAATGTATTAGAATCTTCTTAGAATGAGTTTCATAATCAACAAACAGGTCTGCATACGGCATCTAAAACTGTACTTATGATAACAAATAGATATTGAGCCTTATACTTTTGTTGATGTTCTCCCGTTTAGGATCATATTATTTTACTGTACTTGGATTGCACATCTAAATAGCGCATTTATTTGGAGATTTTATTTTATTTTTCCAATTTGTGATAACCCATCACGTTTGATGCTTAAAAATCAATATTGTATATGCATGTTAATAATGACGTAATGAAAAGTTGAAATGTCTTATGAGCAGCTAGCGTCAGATAGAACTAGCTAGAAATCAATATTGTTTTTGTTCTTCCTGGAATTCTTTAAACAGGAAAATTTGGCACCTTTAATTTAGACTGGTAATCGTTGAATAATCAATCATTACCATATTGTATGATTATTACTTTTTTATTAAGAGCAACATAAATATATATTGTTCTAGAACCACCTAAGTTTAGCTTCACAATATCTGGATTTTTATTTTTTTAAATATGTTTCAAAGCTATGTTGGCCTGTTAATGCTAGATAGCTACTGATTATACAAAACCTTGTTTTAGAAAAATAGGGCGCGAACAGTTTCTTCGATTGTTTTGAAAGATCGTGCATTCGAATAAAATATATATAGGAGAATTTGTATGGAAAAAAAAAAGAAAATACAGTAATAATATTGAAAATAATGAAAATAAAATAAAATAATACGACTATCTAACTGAAGCTTCTAGTCTAATCCTTATTTTGGAAATAATTCAAGAAAATCATTTTCGACAAGCGGAAAATAAAACTTATAGAAGTCAACTAACGCAGCCCAAACAAATATTGTGATTACGGTCAATAATGGTGGAGCTACATCCAATAAGGAGTTACTAAGGATTTTCTGATGGATAAATTATATTGTACAAATATTTTAAAATGATTAATTATTACTATGCAATTTGTATATGTATAAATTTTTGAATCTTTCAACATGGCAGTGGAAGGTGGTTTAAACTTGCTGTTTAGATGGTACAGACTAAACTAACTATTATAAAATAACAATGACACAAAATCAATATAATTTTCTAAAAAATACAATATTTTAACAATCAATTTCTAAAGAATAGATCCAAAAAGAGATTTTGAATTATAGGGGCAGTTAGGCAGAAAATTAAGGTAATACCACTTTGTTTGAAATTCTTTTTAAGAATAATGAAAAAGCATGCGTATTGACATTAATCGTGTTCAAAAAATGCAGTCATTAACAATCCCAATCTAATTAAATAATAATGTGTTCGCCGACAAACCAATTCTTATATCAACTTGGCTAGTGAATTAACAATAATCTTCTAATTATTTAATTAATTCAAAAACTTACATGGATACAATGCCTATGCCTACTGTCGTGAAATCATACATAACCAAAAGTTATTCTTCCTACAAGCACCCAGCACAATTTTCTTTTGGACAAGTTCAAACTTTTCTAACAGCACAAAATCATGACACATTATATCCACTATGTATTATTAAAAGTAATATGCATCGTCATTTGATAGTGTAATGAATTTTTACTTAATCGGGTTATTTTTATTAGTGGTAACAATATTTTTATTTCATTGTAAATTAAAGATATTATATTTAAAGCAATTACGTATAAATATCATTTATATATATAATTTAATAATATAAAATAATTTTTGTATATAACTAGCTTTTATAATATATGTTTGAATGGAAACTAAAACTTATGTATTACTTTATGTATTTTCATAAACTTTCACACTCCATTGACTTGCTCCCTTTAAATTGTACTCGTATTAAGTAATAAATTATATATATATTACCTTCAAAGAAACAATGCACGTTTCACAATGATCTCCTCCTCCACCATGCCCTTGCTTCCAACACTTTCATCTCCTTGATTCTTTCTTTAGATCAATAATTGGTATGGATCCACCGGAACACAGGTCTGAAAAGAGAGAACTCCAAGGTCCCCGGCCAACGCCTCTTAAAGTACGCAAAGATTCACACAGGATAAGAAAACCACCGGTGGTGCCACATGAGCAACAAGCTCCAGCGCGACCGCCAGTTATAATATACACCGTGTCCCCTAAGGTAATCCATGCAAACCCTAGCGGTTCATGTCTTTAGTCCAGCACGACTCACCGGACAAAATTCCTCATCCTCATCCTGCGTCCTCAGTCATTGTCCCATTTCAAGAAGAAAGAAATAGGAATATGGGCGCGATATCTCTGCTTCCACAATAGAGAAAACAAGAACCACAAGGGAAAAATCACAAATTATTGCTTGTGATCAAAACATGGAAATGGTTGATGAGAGGATAGAGATAAATAGAGGAATTGAAACAAGTGGACTTTTTCCTCAAGGTATTCTGTCACCAAATCCAGCTTCCCTTTACCTATACCATCAAATTTCTTCTCACCTCCATCAGCTGGATTTTTCCATGATATGAGTCCTCTATTACAGCACACTAGTAACAGGAATTGTTTTGAACTGTGTAATTACTTTCCTAGCCCTTCATATTTTGTTTCACCTAGAATAATACTATCTCCAGGTACTCCTTATTCTTTTGATCGTTTTATTAACCTCTTTGACCACTACAGAGAGAAATAGAGAATATAGACACTTCTTTTCGGGTTTGTACTACATTTAATATTTTTGTCATCCTTATTTTAGGAATTTCTTCACACACATATATATATATGATTTGAGCTAAAAATTGATGTGTTCATATGAACCTGTAATATTAACGCTACATCGGCTCCTAGTGAAGTTCTTTCTTTCTTGTTTTCATTATTTGTTAAGCAAAAGAAGTAAATATACATCCGTTATTAAATGACACAAGTATATATATCCATTAATTTTTTAATAAGAAACATTTATTCTAAATCATAAAATTATAAAATATATTTGTCTCTTTTCCCAAATAAAAATGAAGAGAAAATCTTCGGTGGTTTGGATTATCAATATGATAAATTAAATTTGATTATTCTTTTTAGATCTTGACTTACTCCCTTCTTGCAAATAAATGATGTTTTTATATTCCTTAAGAAACTATTAAAAATAAAATATATTTTTATTAACATATTCTTAATAAATATCTTAAAAAGATGTAGTTCTTTAATAGGTTATAAATATCTCTTGATTTAAATAATAATAAAATTGAAAAAATATCATTAGTGTCGGCTTGATAATATAAAATATTATTTATTTTAAAATAAAATAAAATAATAAAATATTAGTTATTTTAAAAGGGGAGGAAGCATAATGTATCGTTTTTGTGAATTAAAAATAAAGAGAAGAAAAGGGAAAAGTTTGTTGGGACTATAAATGATGTTAGATACTTAGGGGCGGCAAAAGTTAGATTCATCTACTTCACAGTCGTACGGACCCTTCTAATTAAGAAGTTAGTTTATTTTCTACACCACCTGTATGTACCCTACCTATCTAAACCTAATTCATCTCAGTTCAAATAAATTTTAAATAAATAACTTTCAAAAAAAATAAAAAAAATAAAAAAAATAAAATATTTAAATTTAATTTAATCCACTCATCCATCTGACATCCCTAAATATGTCAAATGGCCTTGTTAAGCAGTATGCACTAAAATTCAATTTCTAAGAAGATTTGTTATATCTTAGTATTTGTTTATTTTTCTTTGATGATCATGCTTAGTAGAAAAGTATCACTTGAAAGCCATCTAAAATCTAAACCACTCCCTTTATTCAAAATAAATAATATTTAAAAAGTTAAAAAAATTAAAAAAATTAAAAAAATTATTAATTCCTAAAGAGTAGAATATATTTTTATTAATTTACTCTTAATAAATATTTTAAAAAGATGTAACTCTTTAATATTTTATTTTAAAATACATTTTTTAAAGTATTTTCTCTATTTAAATAAGAATAAAATTGAAAAGAACATCAATAATATTTTTTTAATTATATAAAAACATTAATTATTTTAAAATAAAATCAAAATCAGCCATAACATCACTCATGTTGCAACGAGGATAATACACAGCATACGAATGGTGGATTACTTGACTGAGTCATGCCACATTAGCTATGTTGGTATGAATTGGACAGTTGGTAAGCATTCAGCAATAACTTTTCCCAGTTATCCTGGGAGGGTGGCTAAAATGTGGACTACCTGGATGTGGCCCATTTTTCTCAAGTAAGGTAAAATATTTGACGATTTGATCACTTTTATTTAATTTGTATTCATATTTTTATATAAATTTAAATGGTATTCAATATTTGATAATTTCAAATAAAGTGTCCGTTTCCCTTCCACTTCTTTTTCATCTCTTAATTTTGTTTTATACAAACAATAGAATTTATGGTGGTTAAAATTTAAAACAAATGGGTGCTGTTGAAAATTTTGAAAACAATGGCAAACGTCCACCATTATTCTGAAATGAGTTTGTTAGATTGTTGTTTGACAAATTAATAATTGAGATGTGTGAAATTTATGTTTCAAATTTGACTTCATTTGAGATAAACTTAAATGTTGAATCATATGTTTGATTGTTGAAATTCGAAGAACAAATTATTCATTCTGAACACTTGGACTTCAAGCAAAATTATCTAAAGTTGAATTTGTCAAGGCCATAACATCGTAAACAATGTTTGAAGTTAGACGTTGTCAAGGCCGCAACTTCAAACGTAAATATCTCAAGTTATAATTAAACAGTTATTATTTATATTTTTATTTATTTTTCTATCATTTTTGCACGACTTTATGATTAAATATATTTTCAGAAGAAAGAATTGGTGTTATGCCACCCAAATGAACATGCAAAAGAAGCTATGGCTGTCAGAAAAGACTTTTTGAGTCAGTCCTCCTTATTTTCTTCATGTTGTTGTTTCTGATTTTTGTCATTTAGTTTTGATTCTTTTTTATTTATTTCAAAAACAATTACATACATGAGACGATTTAGTCATTTAACACTTGAAGTTAGGTACATTAAGGTTATAACATTATTATAAATATCTGAGATTATTGTATCAAACCATCTTGCCAAGATCATAACTTCATTAAAAGTGTTCAGTTTTGTCAGCTCGCTCATAATATAGGTCTATTTGTATATTCTATTTGACCAAAAAACATGAACAAGTTGTTTTTACCTTCTTGGGACTAGCCTTCTACTTCAATTTACTTCATACTGCTATCTTTTAGGTTTCTTTTTATTATATATATATATATATATCAAATTAAACAAAATTTGAGGCTCTAGCTATGGAAGAAAGGCGAGAAGAAGAGTATCAACAATAGCTAATTTTATTACGGGACAACTCATGATGTTCATATTGATATATAATGTGCCTCTGTCTCTAGCATTGGCTAGACCTAATAAAATAGATGTCCTAAGCGCTTCAATCTTTTGTTTCATTTCTCCCGAAGCAATCACAAGTATTTTTAATTATGGATCTATTTATAATTGGGTGGCTACTCTTAAGATCTCAAAGAATGGTTTTAATTCACCATACATATCTTGGCAAGTCGTGATATCAAACTTGAGATAAAAATATTTGACGTTTGACCTACATAGCTCTTCACACTTCAAATAAAAAATGTTAGTAAAAACGTAAATTTTCAACTTCAATGACAAATTTCTATAAAATGGATAAATTTACTAAAAATAAATAAATAAAAATTAAATGACAACAATTATTTATGCACTTAGCCCTTAAATCCACTCAATTTGCCAAGTCTTTAGCCCATGTACCAGAATTGAAGCCCAATCTTTTTCCTTGAGCAAATTTAGTGTTAATAATTGCCTTTTAATGTGTTGATTAAAAGATTGGACAACTGTAGATCAACTGCAGTCAGCAGACAAACAAAAAGTGTCCGACATAATTTCACTATTCTAACTTAGATTAGTTAGGTCACTCTTCTCAAATTAATTTATTTTAAAAAGTATTTTCAAAAAGAATTTATCGAAAAATTATTTTTGGTTAGAAGCAGTTTGTATTTGATCAATAAATGTAAAAAACACTTTTGAGCAGCAATTAATGTTTGGTCAAACTTTTGAAAAGTTGCTTCTAAGTGTGTATTTTTTCACAAAAGTGCTTTTCAAATAAGTGCTTTCGGGTACTCCTAAGCAACGAAAAACAACTTTTGCTACTCCCTAAAAGCATGTTTCTCCCAAAGTTTGGTCAAACACTTCATTTTTTTAAAAATAAGGACTTTTTGAAAAATAGCACGTTTTGGCCTCTGAGGAAGTTTGGCCAAAGCAGAGACTATTATTTTACTCAGTCATTCTCTTAATTTGTTGATTTTTGTGATACTTAGATAAAGTTTAGATTTTTCTTTAAAAAGTTGAACAAATAAGTCAGAATAATGTCACAATTTACTTTATGATCTTGGCTATGCCATAATATAGTATAAATATATTTACGGTTTACCGTTTAATATGGTATAAGAATAGTGTTGAATAAAGTGTATTAATAATACTAATATTATTAATATTAGTATTAGTTATATTGAGATTGTTCTTTAAGTACGGATTGATTTGGTGTATTAAAAATAAAATTTTTTTGTAAACAAAAAAAAAATTAAATTATTTGTTTATATAAATATCCTCCATAAATACGGCCGGAAAAATGTAGAAAAAGGTTTTGAGAAGCTTGTGTCTTTAGTCATGTTAATGCATGCATTAAAAAATTTTGCATTACTAATACTATAAGCGTAGTTTAAAATTTTCACTAAGGGGAGTTCAGAAAAAAATGTAGTGCTTAATTTGAATTTGGGATCTCCAAGTGAATTATGAACCTACTAACCATTGGATCAACATCTACTCTTGTGTTTATGGGATGCAAGCTATATATAAAAGGATTTTTTTTTAAAAAAATATATATATACAATGTAATTTTTTGCCGAGGAGGGTTAGGTGAACACTCTCATGCTCCCTATATTCGCCCCAAAATATCATAGTTTGTCATTAATTAACCTACATAGCATTACCAAATAAAATGTATAACAAATGTAATATCAATAGATATTAGTAGCACACAAAGTATGCATAGCATTATTTTCTATTAGCATCCTATCAAACGAGCACCTTAGTAATTGTGGTCACATTTTGATTTTTTTGTCACTTTGATTTTGTTTTATGTTATTAGTGTTATCATGTTAATAGATGTGCCTAGCCTAACTATTTATGTTTCTACTAGCTTTAGATACATGTGTTAACGCGTGAATCCTTATCAATAAAATACATGAATTTTTAAAATTTTTAATTAATACTAAAATTGTATTTTAAATTATTAAATAAAAATTATCATTAAAACTAAAATGAATTTAAAATTAGATTTTTATATTCTTTAGCAAATTTATTTTAAAAGGAAGAAGCTATAACCAAAAGTATCTAGTGTATTACTTTTTTCAATCTCTAAGTAGAGAAATTTATTAATTGGCAGAAGAGGTCGAAATGAAATATATTTTTTTGCATTTATACACGACATTTTTTTCCTACATCAAAAGTTTAAAAATATTGAATTACTTTATTTAGCTTGGATGAAGATGACACATATATTTACCATGACAAATTAATATTGTAGAAGTTTCAGAAGTTAATAATTAAAAAAAATACAAGCTTCTCTTAATAAACAAATTCATGACTATAATGAAAATAATAACAATATAACTAATGAAAATTATGAAGGTACATAGAAAAGAATGCAAAACAAAGAAATTGTTCATGGTTAATTTACTTCTTTGAATCTTGATCATTCCTCTCCCAACAAGCTCAAAAAATAAAAGTAATCAGCGTTGCATCATATAAATTTAGAAAATATATAATGGCGTGAATTGAGGTTGAGTGCCTTTGAATACAATTTTCATATCACTTCACGTTTTTCACTATTTCAAAAGTCTATATATACAAATAAAGACTACAAAAATGAAAAATAGAAAGAAAAAAATTGCTACGCAAGCATCCTTTGGAAGGGAAATCATCTGGAGCCTTTAAATAGTTTTTCTTTTTTGGTACTTTTTGGACTTCTCTTCTATTTAACTACTAATTAAATTAGTCTACATTTAATTACTTGATTAACTTTTCAATTCTATAGGTGTATTAATGAATGAGTTGGTGAGTTAGTGATTAATAAAGAAATAAGTTACGTATTATAGCAAAGATGAAAGCGTGAAAAGTTTGATAATATAAATAATAACTAAGAATATATAACTGAAAATAATTCATTAATAGAATATTTTTATATGAAAAGTAAAGAATGTTTATTATTTGATAGACTTTGATAATTCAACTCTTAATTTGATTGCTTCTATTTTTAAGAATAGTTAGATATGATGATTTTATAATAATAATAATAATAATAATAATAATAATAATAATAATAATAATAATAATAATAACTTATTTATCGGATTGAGTATTTATTTATGAGTCACGATGCGACAAATACAAAATACCTGGCTTCTCAATAAACTTCTAATTAAATATAAAAAATCTTATTTATCTCATTATATTCAACACCATTTGATGGTAATATTTTTGATAGAATCATTGCGGTAGAATTAAAGCTAACAAGGGATTTATCGCAAGGAGGAAATGAATCTATCAATATTTATATATTATATAATTATGTTTTGCAGAAGGATGATGTGACACAGTTTTTCAGCAAGAATTTTTTTTTTTTTTACTCTTTTCTCAACTTTTTCTTGTTCTCACAATCTCATTCAAATACTAACCTTTAATAAATATTTCATCCTTAAATAATTTTTATTTTATTTTAAACCTCTTAAATTTTATTGTCTTTTTTTGATTCTCATAAGTAAAGTTAGACATAGACAAAGGTAGCATTAACCTCTTTATCGTTTAGAAAACTATTTATTTTTGTCTTTTTTGGCTCTCCCTGATAAAGTTAGGCGTAGACGAGGTAATGTGACACCTCTTTATGATTTAGAAAACTATTTATCTTTATCTTTTTTAAAAAAATTCTTCATTCTTTTCATTAGTTAATTTATTTAATTATGAAAAAAAATTTATCATATTTATTACATTTAATTATATCATAAGTTACAAAAAACCTCCATCTATTTACATTTGAATAACATATCTCCTCAACTCTCTTTACCTAATTCTTATGGCTCAACCAATCTATAATAACAATCCTCCATGAAATTATTGGATGTTTAATTTTGTTTTCTCCTCTGTTTTTTTAAATAATAATTAATATGTCTTTTTTCTCTTTTGATTTTTTTCTTATATTTTTTCATCGATTATATGTTTAATAACAAAAGGGCGTAGAAAAGTGATGTGATATGACCATCACTTTAATGAAGATCATACATATATACTTCTTCAAAATTTGTTTCTTGTGTCATAATAGTCAAATACAACTGATAAGTGGGTATTGCACCTACTTATCCTTGTCTAAACTTAAGATAAATGTTTGTTTTGTTTTATGTTAAAGATACGCATCTCATGATCTAATTCTATTTTGCTGATGTTATGGGATAAAAGGTGAAATGAATTTCTTAATCAAAAGAAGTCAAAAACGAGTCAAGAAGTTAAAATACAAAGGGACAAAAACACGAAGAACAAGAAGCGCGGGCCATATGCCAAGAATCCGAACCACGGATCCATGGCATTTCAAGACAGAACTCCCACTTCTCAGCAGGCCAAACACTATCGGAACGCGGACCACGGATGTTGGCTGCAATGCGAATGAACGCGTGTCATGCCAAAATGACTTGTTCGATTAGCTCAAACGTGTTCAAAGCATGGACCGCATTTCATAAAATGGGCACCAAATACAAGCACATCGAAGAGAAAGTTCTGTTCATAATTAAGCCAAGCACATCAAAACACGAAGCCTTCTTGGCATCCGGCGAGACAAAATCACAAAAGAATCATTATGGCGATGACAATTTGTAATGCCAAGGCACGGATTAATTACCTCTTTAATGCTTAGTAGGATTTAGTTTAGCGGTATTCGATTTTGAAAAGACATCTTTGATATTGTTCGACCGAAAAAG
Source organism: Datura stramonium (assembly GCA_018107945.1). Taxonomy (NCBI): domain Eukaryota; kingdom Viridiplantae; phylum Streptophyta; class Magnoliopsida; order Solanales; family Solanaceae; genus Datura; species Datura stramonium. The sequence goes on along the minus strand of JACEIK010005422.1, from coordinate 57,347 downwards.
AGCATAGTAGAGAAGAGCATCATTGCTTTTGGAAATGTTTGGTTTCAATCTCAACGGCGATTCCTTACAATCTTCGTAAGTCATGTAAATATTGATTACTCAATCATGATTATTATTATCTGCGTTAAGAGTAGTAAGTATTATACCTAGGGTTATGGGAACCTTGGCTAATTAACGTTGATAGGTCTATGGATGTACAAATTTAGGTTAGCAAGTCACGTGCATTTCAATTCTTAGTTTTGATTGTCTTTTACTTGATTTAGCGTTGTTAAATCCACGCCTAAATCTAATTTACTTTACTAAAGAAGCTATGATTAGGAAGAAGAATTGATAATGGAAATTTGAGGTTATGAACCCCCATCTAATGACTTGAGTTGTTATAAGGATAGTCAAGTCGGAACTCATGACAACAATAAAATCAAGAAACACCCAAATGCCAAAAGGATGTAGGGTGATATTCTTCTAAGTGGGTCGAAAGACTTTAGAGGACTATTAGAATTATCTGTTTTGCATGTGTAATGTTAATCTAGGTTGGAAATATAAGATAGACACATCACGGTTAAGAAATCTTAAAAAGCACAACCTAGTTTAATTCAACTATCAAAACAAATCAGAAATTGTCTCAAACAATTATCAAAATTACCATTGATTTTAAATTGTGATTTTATTTTTCCCATTGAAAATATCGACTAAATAATTTGAATATTCACTTTTGACGAGTTTTGCATCTTATTCCATAAGGGATTCGACCCCAACCTTGTTGGATTCTATATTTAACTAACGACTATTTTATACCTTTTTAACGGTGTAATTTGGGCATATCAACAAGTTCATCAAGATGAAGAGTAAACTTGAAGCCAATGTAAGATTCATCAAAAAGAGTTGATCAAATAAGATAGACACAAGTTCATCAAGATGAAAAGAGTTTAATGATGGTGAAAGATTCATCAAGAGAGATGGTCAATTATCTTGTAAAAGTAAAAGTTTGAATGATTTACAAATATAGATACCTTATTGTGCATATTTTAGTATTTTCAGTTAATTGATATTTTGCAAATATAGATATGTACCACCCACCAAGAACAAGGTTCTATTATAAATTTTACACTTGTGTATCAAGGGCAACATGAAATAGTCTTCAATTGATTATTTCATTGCAAACATAAAACTTGCATATTTCATTATATAAACTTTTACCTTTTAAAAATATATACAATCTATATATTATATAATGTTATGTGAAATAGTTCTATGGACAAGAATACCTCTTTTTTGACTTCTTTCTCTTCCTTTCTTTTTCTTATTCAATTTAGTCCAATTTCCACTTCTTTTCTTTTGTATAATTTATTATCTTTCTTATTGTTTCGTATGTGTCACTTTAAAATGTCCATAAGTATCTAAATAAATTATTTACTTAAAGGTTAAGACACTTAAAAAAATGAAACACGAAACAACTTCAATTTCTATGATATTTCATTTTCTAGAACTCTTACCTTAGAGGAAATTTTTACCTCATCTTATTTTTTATTTTTGTTATCTTTTTTATTTTCTGTTTTCCTTTTCAAGTTCACAAGTACTCAGTTAAATTAGTTATTTTTATTTAATTTGTCTCACAGATTCTGTGTAATAAAACTTCATATATAAAATTAATTTTAAGTTTATAAATTTTTGAAATTAGTTAAATTATAAATAAATATTAAATTAATAAAAATTATAAAATTATTATTTTATTACATATTAATTTATTTTAATAACTGTGTAAAAACACAATAAAGTATACTAGTTTTATATATGTCGGGTTAGCAATATGTCTGTTGATTGGTTGGGAACTTCATTAAATTGAGCATTGAATATTAGAAAGAGACAATGCTAGAAACAATCTCAGATAAGCAGATGGACGACATTCCCTGTTTAAAATACAGTGAAGAAACGATGTTTATTTTAATTATAATTAATTTTTTATTTTTTTTATTTTTTTTATTTTTTTTATTTTTTTTAGTTTTTCTGTTTTTTTAAAAAAAAAGAATTAAGTTGAAATTAAAGAAATAAATAAAAATAATTTAATTAAAATGAATCAAGTTAATACGCTATAGTCGGTCATTTATTTCCATGGGTCCACTTGCCTACCAAATCCTATGACACTCCCTTCTCTTTTTCCACTATTATATTTCTAATAGATACCAACATTTGACCACTCAACTTGTGCCCTTTTGTCTCTAAAGCCTCTCCTTTTCTTTAATAAATATTTTATTTTATTTCAAAAATAATACTAAAAATCAGAAATAAAAAATTAAAAAAAAAAACAGAGATGGCATCAAATATTACAAATAGATAAAAAATATCACATTTATAAAAATTGATCTTCTAAATGCGAGATTCTCTTAAATCTTTTTTTTTCTTTCACAGTTCTCATTAAATATAATAAAGAGAATTAATTAAAATTTAATAATTTTTGATATATTTAATAGATTACTTTATATCGATATCAAACATAAGAAACTATTTTAATCATTCTTTTGTTTGCCTACAATAAAATCATGTGTCGCCCTCCAACAGATATATTTGTAGAAAAATGAATGGTATAGTAAGATCTTATTTGGATTTGCTAGTATATTGACCAGACTTTAATGAAGGATCCTGTAAGCATAAAATTCCTGATTTACCACTCAAATTATATAATTTGATATATTTTTCCCATGTAGTTCTATGATCAATCTTCCGCGCACCTCATTTTCTCTTTTATTTTTGTAGCTTTTATCTTTATTACCTAATTTAAAAAAAAAAATATATGAAGATCGTACCCAATATATATTTCCCATCTTTCTTGCTTTCGCACATAATGCTTGGGATACAAGTAAAATCATTAGGAAAATTAGAATATCATATTTTATAAAGATAATAATTATTTAAAAAATATAATTTAGTATGAATATAGTTTTCCAGGATTAAAAATAAGATGGATATTATTTATTTTTATCTCCCAGATTCAAAGGGAACTTAGTCCAAAAAAACATGTGTTCTTGCCCTCCCTGCATTTAATGCTCCGTGTTTTCATACCTCTCCCACATTTATTGCTATAATATATCTATCTATCTATCTTGCATTTAATGCTTCCGTTTCCCCTTTCCTCTTTTCACTTATATTGGTTTATTTTGTATAATTTTTACATAATAAATGTGTGAAAAGAAATTTATATGATTTAAAAATACAATAATAACACAACGGTATAATTTCATAAAATGAGATTTAGAGAGGGTGGAGATATGTCGGTTTACCTCCATTTCAGTTACAAAGAGATTGTTTTTATTAGTCTTGACGCAAAAATAAACAAATTAAAGTAATTTAGAAAAATAAATAAGATGATGAAAAAATAATAATATTAAATTAAAAATTTTAAAAACTTAATAAAATAATAATCAAATTATTTAATTAATTGTTTAAAAAGAAACATAGGACAAAAACATGACATGTAAAATAATCGAAAAGTACTATTTTAAATCTTAAAGAAGATATTTATAATTGCCTGGTAACTTTCTGACAAGAATTGTAATTCATGTTTCAACTGCACAAACATAAGAGCAATTTGAACAATGTTGATTTTACCTCAATTAAAAAAAATATTAAAAAGAAAAGAAAACAAATAAACCGTTAATTATACAGGGCCCCATTTATAATAAGCACAAAACTTAATATTAGACAATTTTTTTCTTATTTAGAAACGGAGCTAAAATTCAATGTCAAATTTAATAAATTTTATATAAATAATAATATATGTGTATTAAATGTTTATTATATATATATTGAATTCAAAGATTCAATTATTATACATTCCTAAAATTTTAAAATTTACGGAGCTAAAATTCTAACTCCAATCCCTATTATTCCTTTACGTCCCATTAGAGACACTCAATGATTATTTCATACTGATGTTCTATATATAATATATTGATGTGCAATTCAGGATGCTTAAAGTTTATTATATTATTTTTTGAATATAATAAAAATTTAAAATATATTAAAAAATAAATAGTATTTAAGATTATTTTTAATTTTGCAAAATAATATAAAAATGAGGAGACAGAAAGTAGTATATGTTTGCATAAAGTTTCTGGAGAACATATATTTATTATGTTATTAAATTTTGAAATAGGAAACTAAAGAGAAATATATGAGAAAAGCTTTGACCAAATCCGTTCATGTTGAAAATAAAACTTCAGACACAAGTCATCCCCATCCACCATATTCTATACTCTAATTCTGAGTAATAAGTTTTGATAGTATTATCAGATGAATCAAGTTATCTGCCACAGTAAATTTTTTTCCCCACTGAACCCCTGTATATAACCCAAAAGAACATTTCTCCACCAACTATAGAAAATTTTTTACACAGCAAACATCACCTCTCTCTTTTTCTTTTTTTCTATTTCAAACCCCTCCCTCTCCAGCCCCTTTCCATTTTAGAGATGTCAGAAAAACTCAACAACACAACACTAGTATTAGTTTATTTTGTTGTTGTTGTGATGTTGGTGGGTGATGATCACTATGCAAATGCAGCAAAAAATGCACAAGTTGTTAATGTGTATAAGTCCTTATTGCCAGGTAGCAGTAATTCTCAAAAATCATTTTCTCAGTCTTTGCCAAAAGGGATCTCTATTCCACCTTCTGCTCCTTCAAAGGCCTGGAAATCAAATCAATACCTAAAAGGCCATGAAGAAATTATTATTTTGAAGGTTTCTCCAACTGTACATGCATGGTTCACTAGCTAGTGAGTATAAATTTCTTTATTTATTCTCTTTTTCCTCCCTATAATGCTTAAGCATTTTGTGGACTTAATTAATTACTTCTCTAAGTTTTGTAAAGAGAGAAGCTTTTTCTTTGATTAGGGTGGGGCTGGGGTTCTTCACATATCTTCAGTTTCCATTAGTGAAGTTCTTCATCAATCCACCTGTTGTATGACTATGAAATGATTATCAATAACGGCATAATTTACCCTATCTTTTTATAGTATGAACGGCGATTCAGAATTTTGGATAAATTAAATCAATTTTTAATATAAAATATAAAGCTTTAATTAAAATTATGAATTCTTTCGAACGTGTACCTAAATCTCTATCTTTATGGTTGTTTTTTTAAAAAATAACAAAATAAAATCAAATATTTTTATTTTTTTCAGATATTATATTTCTTTCTTTAAATATTTCCAATTTTATAACATGAAATTTTAGTGACACAGAAGCACAAGCACCAGGTCTCTAACAAACTTAGGTTCGTTTAATATATTTGAACAAGCATAAAATTTAATATTATTTTATGTTTTGTTCGGGTATTAATCTTGAGATAAGTTATATTATAATTAATAATTAGCATTTCTATTAGTTAATCATGTTAGAAGATGGAATAATAGTATCGGAATTAGTTACCTCAAAATAGAATAATAAAAGTGACAAAAATACCCTGCCATACCTTAAACTTTTTCTACTCACTCCGTTTCAAAATAAGTGGTGTTTAGCCTTTTTAGTCTTGTTTCAAAATAAGTAGTGTTTTATTTAATCAAGAAGATATTGATGATGTTCTTCCAATTTTACCCTTATTTAAGTTGAGAGAGTTTTAGAAAATCAAGAAAATATTAAAGAGTTACATTTTTTTCAAGATATTTATTAGGGGTAAGTGGTAAAAACATATTTTTCTGTTTAGGAATGAAGTAGTTTCCTTAAGGGTATGCCCAAACATAAAAACACTACTTATTTTGGCCAGAGGAGTACTAAATAAGGCGAAGGATATTTTTGTACACAAATAATTTCTTTTTAAAAATTATACAATTATATATTATTTTTAATACAAAAATTAAACAAATTAATAAAAAATAATACCAATATATATAATCACATTATTAACTTCTCACATAAGCAAACAACCTCTTACACAAGAGGAAGACTAACTTCTATTTGACAACTGCTTTAACAAAACAGAAGAACAAGTCTTGAAAAGTTTTGGGTTTTTTTTTTTTTTTTTTTTTTTTTTAAATTTTTTTGGGGGTGGGGGGGGGGTGGGGAGGGGAGGGAAAGGAGAATTGGTCCCATAAATGCTTAATTAAACAAATGCTTAATTCACAGTCAATATCTACTTACATTCAGGACTCCAGAAGTCAAATTACTTAAGCTGAAAATCCCTTTATATTTTAAAAACCCCAGACTAAGATAATAATACAAGTTGAAAAATTATTTAAGAGATAATAGAACCTCCATAATTAAGATCCTTGTTCAAAATTTTTTCTTTATATATTCTCTCTAATATATATATATATCACAATTCATGTCATGCACCAGAACATAAAAAGGATTCTTGAAAAATGAGAAAGTAGAATTGGTCTCAGAAGGGGAATATCATGAGGTTTGAAGAGTTTTTTTTTCAAAAGAGGAGACGATTTTATGGTCCACTACTAAGTTATTTTTAGTTTTATGGTTTATAAAATATAACATAAGATCCGTAAATAAATATATATAATTGTAAAATCGTTTTCACTGATCACAAGATATCATACCTCATTTTAAAATACTTATATGAAAAGTCGTGGTTTAATTAAAAATAGTAGATGTCAAAGGTCGTTCAATAAAGATTGAAATTTGGTTTTTGGAAGATGGAAATTTTCAAGATGGTTTGGTACGTAATTTTTCAACTCACATAAATTCTGTTGAAAATTGGAATGCGGACTTTGCAATTGAATGGACTTATTTGACTAGCATTGCAATTAAGTAGAACTGACAAGCAAAAACACTTAAATAAACAAATTAAAAACAATTCAAATAATGTATGTACTTAAAGCCATCATTTTCAGTTAATAGTTAATGTTGTTTATTTGGCCAACAAATAACAGATAGTATTAATGAGGACATGTAGGGGCTAGGAGTACTCTAAACTCAGCCCTCTCTAAAAATAGATAAAATAAAATGAAAAATATATGAAATAGAAACTTGAACGTCAAGTACCAACCCCACAGCCCACTTACAAACTGTTTATCTTTTAAAGGTATAAATAAAAATAATAAAAAGTATAAATATTATGGTTAAATAGGACATGAAAAATAGAGTTGGAGAGTTAAAATGGAATAAAGATGAGTTGGAGTCTGCGAAAATAAAAAATGAAAGTTTAAAAGGTAGCGTGTATTTGGCCTATATACAACTTCGTCCAATTTAATTTATTTGTGCTATCTTTTTTTTTAGTATGTTTAAAGAAAAAAATTTAATATCAATTTTCGAGATGACATGTTTAATATCATAAGATTAAATGACATTTTGATACATTTTATTTTTTCTATTTTAATTTATATGACACAGTTTCTTAATTTTTTTGTCGATGAAAAAGATGAAATATTTTCTTATTTGGAATATATTAATGACACTATCAAATTTTATCGTGTTAGATCTCATTTGTTGACAGAAGTCGGATCTACAAAGTCTTCTTATATTTATTAAATTCCATATTGCATAAATTAAAATGGAGGAATTATACATTTAAATTTAAATGCGAAAAGATTTAAAGTTTATTATCTTCTTTGGAAATCCTCTTCTACATGGCAAGCTACTTTTTAAGACAGCTTAATATACGTCAGCCAAAACACATCGAAATTTTTATTTAGATGTTTTGAATGCAAACATTCCGTTAGACACGATACTATGCATAATTTCATGATGTGACACTTAAGCAAACACGTGTTATTAACTATTGTTTGACAGGGAAAAAAACTGCCACCTATTAAAAAAAAATGTCATGCTTTAATTTATATAAAATGGACCCACAACATTGTCAATAGATTTTATTTTACTTTTTATATAAATTTTTTATTTTTCTACAATTGCTGTTGTAAATTCACCCAAATACACCTCAAATCCGCTCTTAAAATTCTTCAAAGTCGAGATTTGAGTTCCTCTCAATATTTTATTCTTTTGATATATTACCCAATCAAAATGAATTGCTCATTTGCGGCAACCCGAAAATTCAAACTTGAGCTTCAAAGCTCATCAATGGTATCCATAGTGTTTGCGGCTTTCTTCTTCACTTTTCTAAGCTCTCATTCAATGGACAATAACATTTTCATCTATCACAATACAAAATAATTGACTTTGACAATGAATCTTCAAATTGAAGTTCCAGACGATTCAAATCATATCTTGATGGGCTTGATGGCTTTCCGGTTCTTCTTCCTTCTTGAGAATCGATCTATTAACAGTGATCCAACTTGAAACACGATTCAAACAACTTGAAACACGTTGGAAATCGGATTTTTCGAATTCAAGTTTTCGAAATGCTTCGTACGATAAATAGTGAAATCGATGGCAGAGCAACACTAAAATTCCTTTATTATGAAAATGGGAAAAGTGAAGCTTAAACAATGGGAAGTCACTACAACAAAGCGCCAAAAAATGAGGCCAGTGCCGTGAGATAAGCGTCGGTCCAAAAAATCGTGGAATCACAGAGCTTTGTCAAATCGGTTTATTTTATTTTTAATTCTTTTATAATTATCCAATTAAAATAACGCGTGTCTGTCGGTTATTCTACGATTATTTTGCGAATTTTTCGCAAAATAGATAGCGCGGATATGATTGATATTTACTAAAAAAATTAAAAATATTTTTAATTTTTTTAATTTTTTTAATTTTTTTAATTTTTTTAATTTTTTTAATTTTTTTAATTTTTTTAATTTTTTTAGTTTTTAACTTTTTATCACTCAAATTTGCAGTTTTTAATTTTTCAATTTTTAATTAAATGGAGTTAACCGATCTTGATCAAAAAACCGATGAACTAACCGATCCCGTGCGTCGATTTTTTCCAATTTGAATGGAAACCCGGTCCCCCTTTCTTCCCATTCTCTCTTTCTCTCATTTCTCTCATCTCCCTAATCTCTTCTCTGACAATTCCTGTCCCCGCCCAAGTAACCCATCTACGACCACGAGTCCACCCTCCTCGCCACAACTCCGCCGGCGATGAACCGACTCTCCCACCTCTTGTCGAGCCCACATCCGACCTTGCCATATTTAAAAGAGGTTGGATTTTTAATTTTGAATTAGATTTTAGGTTAAATTATTCGATTTCATTGTTATTATCATTGTTAGAATTGTTAGATTTCCTTGCTAAATTATTAGACTTTATTGTTATTGTTATTGTTATTTGTTAAGTTATTATATTGTTAATGTTATTTAAATTGTTAGAATTTTTTGATTTTATTGTAAATGTTGTTTTTAGGATTGTTAACTAGATTTAGTTGAAACTTTGTTAGATTGTTAGATTTTGTTGTTAAATTATTAGAATTGTTAGATTTTATTATTAATGTTATTTTTAGGATTGTTAATTAGGTTTAGTTGAATCTTTGTTAGATTGTTAGATTTCATTGTTAATTTGTTAAATTTTGTTGTTAATATTATTGTTAGGATTGTTAGGTTTAGTTGAAATTTTATTACATTGTTAGATTTCATTGTGTTTGAAACTTTATTACAAGTTAAGTTAGAAATTATAAAAATACATAAATTAACAAAAAAAAAAAACCCATTAATTAGAGAAATTAAAACCCTAATTTTGATTTTCAATACATAATACAACTTATTAAAATTATAATTATTAAAATTTCATATTTTTTATTTATTTTGGTTTTTTTTGTTTTTTAATTACATGCTCAAATTTCTTAACCACATATAATTTTAGTAATTGATTATTAAATATTAATTCAATAGTTTCATCAAAATTTGAATTACTTTTGGAGGATGTTTGTTGGATAATTAGCAATCATAAATAATAAAATTTAATTATCAGTACAAATTAATTAATTTTAATTTATATGTGTAATATAAAATATCTTTATTTTTAAGATGAATCATCGTCACAATGAATTATATGATAGAACCCATGCAAATTGTGGGGACGTGAAAGATGAATTTGTTGAAGGTATTAGGGATCTATCAACCATGCAATGTCGCTATACCCTTTTCAAGGCGTGGAGTTGGTTAGGTATCCTTGTAGCGATGCAATTACATGAAGTTTTAAAACCTAATAAAGTTGTAGTTCATATTTACGTTATGGGTTTAAGCAAGATATTTTATGTGGACTAATCATGGTGAGACTAATGGAGAGAATGATATATTTATAATTTCATCGGTGAAAGTAGTAAGTGCACATGATCAAAGTAGTATTCAATATGAGAGAGTGCATGAAATAATCAATGATGTGTTCGAAATACAATATAGGATGGAACCCGAAAAATATTTCGAAGAAACTCTCAATGAAGAAGTAATGCGTTTCTACGAACAACTAGAAGAGGCTAGTCGTCCACTATGTGTAGGGGAGTCCGCATTACGAGTTATCCGTTGCAGTTAAACTAATCAATATCAAATCGGATTGGAGTGTTCCTCAGATCTATGGACTCTATGGTTGGTCTTTTTGGGGAACTCGTTAACTCTGCGTTGAACATACCTAAAAATTTCTATCGAGCGAAGAAATTGGATTTCCAAGTTAGGATTGTAGATAGATAGAATTCATTATTGTGAAAATGGTTGCATGTTGTTCTATAAGAATGATGGGGATCTAGAAAATAATAAGTTTTATGGACATGCTCGTTTTAAGCGGACTCTGGTGGGAAGATGGTTCCGGTTAAGGCAATGCATTATTTATCTCTTATGCCTCGATTAAAAAGAGGTTATGCAGCGTCGATGGAGTTATGCTCCTCATATAAGATGGCACCGTGAGAATAAAAGGGCAATTGTTATGTCTCATCCATCAAATGGAGAAGTTTGGAAACATTTTAATAAATTTATCTGATTTTCTAGTGAACCAGAAATATTATATTAGGCTTGTGCATATGGTTTTACACCATTCTCTGTTTATGTTGCACCCTACTCTTGCTTGCTTTGTATTCCTTACTTCGTATAATCTTTCACACAAAGTATGTATGATAAGTCCTTACAATTTCTAAGTTGTATTATCCCGCGTCCCTTAATTCCAAAAGTTTCCCAGTTGATGTTTTATCTACAGCCTTTGATAAACGAGTTAAAACAATTGCGATTACGAGAAGGTGCTTAGTGACTTGTGACATATCAACTAAGCAAATTTTCTTTTGCGTGCTTGTTTAATATGGACTATAAATGATTTTTAGGCATGTGGGATGTTTATGCAGTTTGGATAATGAGTTGGAAAATTAGCTTGCCCATATTGCATGGAAAATAGTAAAGCATTCACATTAAAATATGATCTTAAAAATACATGATTTGATTGTCCTTTGTCGGTTCTTGTTAGTGGATGCGAGTTTAGAAAGAATGAAACATGCTTTCCAGAGAATAAGGTTGAAAATGATCTGCCACCTCCATTATTCTCGACAAGTGAAATTTGGAAGAGAGTTTGTCACTTGCCGAGGAGTTCACGGATGCTACACCTTCTAGACTTCTGGATATAGAGTTGGACATAATTGAACAAAGCAGGGAACATAATGCAGGAGTTGCCGTATTGGAAGGACAGAAGCATACATGGCCTGATCTTGATTTGATGTACATTGAAAAAATTATTTTGATAATTTATTCAATCACAAGTGATGGATGTTAAGGATAAGACAGATAATCCAAATTAGAAATGACTTAAAGAATCTTTTGCCCAGGAAAGAAAGACTAGGCACCCAGAAACACACAATAATAAATTATTAAAGCCAAGGCGAGCTTTTCATTCATATTAGATGAAAAATGTGAGATTTGTGAGTGAGTTAAGAATTTGAGGATGCCTAAGGGCTATGCTTCAAATTTGGGGAAGCATGTAGATATGAACGAAGGGAAGTTGTGTGGTATGAAAAGCCATGATTTTCATATTTTCATGGAAATTTTGATTCTTATTGCATTTAACCGGCTACGATAGGATATAGAAGCCAATCAAGGAGGTAAGTTTGTTCTTCAAGGATTTGTGTAGTAACACTTTGTGGGAGGATAACTTAGAAAGGATGGATGAGAATATTCCTGTGATTACTACAAAGTTGGAAAAGATCTTCACATGCCGAGATTCTTTGATGCGATGTAACATTCTTGATTCACCTCGTACATGAGGCATGTCTTGGAGGCCCAGTTCAATACAAATTGATGTATCTATTCGAAAGGTAAAATTATGAAGGTTTGTACACAATGAATTCATTTTTTAAAAAGTTGGTTTAACCAAATTACTAACATCGAAATTTGATACAGAACTATTGCTTGAAGTGCAAAAGAATTGTTAAACAGTGGTCTAAAATTGAATAATCTATCTGTGAAGCTTATCTTGCAAGAAAAACTACTCATTTTTGTTCTTACTATTTTGAGCAGCAAATTCCAACTTTAAGAAATAGGTCTACTCGCAATGACGACAAAGATATTGATCCAACCCGTAAATATAGGGTCAAGGTTCTAAAAAATGAATCAGACAAGGTTTGAGTAGTATGGATATGCAATCTAGGTATAAGAGGTAAATAAGTTGATTGGTGGATGGTTATAAAGACAAGCCCATGGGTTGGATAGAGATTGATAATGTGTTGGATGTGTCGTTCAAAATAATTTGGCAGTTGTTCATCAAACAGTGGATGCTAAGTTAAAACAAAATTTAGAACATCCTGAACATATATTAGAAGAAGTTTTGATGATGATGTAATAATTGAAATTGCAAATGTTGAGAATGAAACAAATAATGAAAATGAACCAAGTGAGGGAGAAGAATCAAATGATGATTATGAAATAAGTAATGAGGAAGAATGGGAGAATGATGAAAATGAAACAAGCGAGGAGGAAGAATGGGAGATTGATGATTAGCCAAAGTAACTTAATTAATTCTTTAAGTAATTATTATATCTAATACTTATATTATTTTTTTTATTTTTTTTATTTTTTTTATTTTTTTTATTTTTTTTATTTTTTTTGGTGAATATGTCAAACTAGTAAGGGTAGCAAATCGAGCAAGAGTATTGAAAAATACATAGGAGACCACTAGATACTAGTGCTACTTTTGCAGGTAGCCTTTCATCTACTCCACATACACATTCTTCTCCACCTGCATTCACACTATATCCATTATGACACTGGATATCAACTTACATTTATCTGTGCCTCCACTTTCTACTACTTCTCACACTTTCATGCCTACACCTAGCACATTCATCCACCACAGGGAAACTCAACATATTATCATCCAGGTACTCCGCTTCCCCCGATTGGATCATATCGTGATATTTTCGGCTTCATGACTGGAGATAGAAGCTTAGAGAGTCAGACTCGAGAGGGTGTTTTTAGTACTCTACCCTTGACCCAGTCATATAAAGCTGGCATGGCACGGTGCCCGAGTGGAGGCACAGCCGGAGATACGAGGAGCGGTCTAGGTATTTGGTGATCGTGCACGATGGATGCAGGTAAGTTTGAATTTATTTTTGATTTAGATTTATAATATTTGTAATGTAATGTTATATTTATGGCTTGACATGTTTATTGTCATTTTGCAGGTTTCATTCAAAAAAAGAGGCCGAAAATGCTAAAGGGAGAGCATTCGGAGGATGTATGATCAACATCGAGTTGGATTGAAATACCACATCGGGTTCGACGGACTTGTTTAATGAGTTAAGTATATAAATGAATTATTATTTTATAAAATTCTTCTTTGACCCGTGATTATTATAGATTATCTAACACTGTTGATCCTTGATTACAGACGTTTATGTACTTAGCTTGCCTCGGCACGATAAGAAGATAGCCACGAGCCGAGAAGAAGGGCGGTTCAAGGATGTCGGGTGGTTTGAGGATGCAAGATTAAAGAACAAAAGGTTTGAATGGATGCTACCTCATCTTTTCGAGCTTTAGAGATATTGGAGCACGCGCTGGTGCCCAAGGCAAAGTGTGAACAGGTGAAGAAGGCCGAGTGAAGAGAAAGGTGGCTCGTTGCACACTTGGGGTGCAAAGAGCCAAGGGACGATAGCTAGAGAATTGGTAGTAGTATTATATTCAATACTTATATAAATGTGATTAAATTTTATATATTATTTTACTTTGATTACATTTTGTTTTGCAGGCCAAGGTGGGTCGTGACTACGATTCAAGAAGGGATTATTTGGTAGCACGTAAAGAAGAAAAAGAATGAGTCAATCTGACGGACAAATAGTTGAATAAAAAGAGAAGCTGAACAAGCCTATATGTAAGTTCATACATATTATATATAAATAGTAATATGTTAAGTTTAATTTAGTAATGTGTATACTATTGTTTTTATTATGTGAAAGTTATCAATGACTTTTTTAGTATACGTCGAGACTTAAGAAGTCCTAATTAGCACAGTGTGTCCCTATCAAGTTGGGTAGAACAAGAGTGGCCGGGAGGCAAAAGGGGAGAGTCTACGACCTAGAATCTAGAAACCCGAGTTCGACGAATTCAGTTCGGGTAAAGGTATTGACTCTTCTAGCTAGGCCGAGGCGGTTGATGGTGTTCGGATCGCTGCTGTAGCCGCGAAGATCGAGACAATTTACCGTGCCTTAGCGGATGTCGAGGCAAGACGCATTCTTGAGAGTGGGACAATATGTCATACCGTCGAGGCTCTCAGGGCACAGAGTAAGAGCAGGCCTAGCTAGTGGAGTGCGGAGCGACGTACCGTTCTTCTCTTTCGGATGACGAAGTGTTTTCGACAGATGATGAATGTCGAAGAGACACCTTAGTTATTGAGATTAGTGTACATTAAAAACAAACTTTGTATATATATTTTGATATTTTTAAGCTGACATTAATTTTGTTGGATATTTAGTATTGTTTTCAGATATTTGAGATTTTTTCTCTTTTCTTCAGAATTTATGATAAAAATAGTAATAATAACAAGAATATAATAAAATATTAAATTTGAAATTAAATTGATTTTTAATTTGGTAGGTGGGAATGCAGAAATTGCAACTTTTGTTGCTAGTGCATTTGCGAGAAATCCGACGGAACAACGTAGGTAAGTGGTAGATTTTCTGCAAATACACAAACAATCAGGCGGCGGACTAACCCGATGGTGTCTGTTTAGTAAATTTTAAAATTTTTAATCTAAAAATTTAATTAATAATTGAATAATACCGACCCGGTGTCCGTCGGTAATAGCCTCCTCGATTGGGTAACATTTAAAGAACCCACAAAATTAAAACCATAGAACCGATGGACATCGCGTTGGTATTAACCGTCTTTAGTCCGTTGATTTTTATTTTCGATGTGACATATTCCGACCCTTTGTCCATCGGTTTCATCGTTTTGGCCAAAATGACGATGTCCGTCAGAAATGACCTCGTTTTTTGACCGGTTTAGTAGTAGTGATTTGACTTTTAAAAGTAAAGTTGAACAGGTCACACATAGTGATAAACAAAGGAGGGTGTGGATGTTAAAAATAAATTTTATTTTATCTTTAATTAGAATTTAAATAAAAGCTTTTAGATTTAAAATTGCATATAAGCCGCGTGTTCGCGCTCGCGCTCGAATCTTTGTGCAGAACAAACCTGATGCCAAGTTAGCTTGTTGTTTTTGATAGAAACAAATTATACATATTATTGTGTTTAATTAGGACAAAATCATGTTTAAGTATCTAAATGAAATTTTCGACAAGTTTAAAAAGTCGTATGTGTTTTTGGCCTTTTTGAATCAAAAAACTTTTGAAAGTGGATCAATTCACCATCATAGATGAAATGATTGTTGAGTGAATTAAGCTTCAGATAAGTCCGTCGTACAAATTATGCACCCACTTCTTGAGAAGATTTCATTTCATAAGTCGAGGTATTATATATGAATCCTCTCTCTACCCAATTAATTAACTGTATAAAAAGTTTTAAAGATCCTAAAGAGTAGAGTAGAATGGTACTACATAATCTTTAATCCTCCTCACATATTAAAAGATGGTCAGTGATAAAAGTGAAAACGAAAAGAGACCTTTTTAATCTGGGAAGCGTTTGATCGTGAAAATTGCGAGTAATATTTTAAAAAAAAAAAAGTCAAAAGTAAAAAATAATATTTGAAAATTAAAGCTATGTTTGACCAATACAAATTAAAATATTTTAAATTTTTGTGAATAATTTGAAGAGAAAACAGGCTATTTAGTATTTTCAAAATCTTGAAAATTTAAAAAATTTGAAAATTTTATGGTGAAACATGTTTTTTTGGAGTTATCTCATTCTCAACTATTTGCTTTGTACTTATCATTATTTGAAAATTGATATGGCGAAAATATTTTATTCTGCTATTTAAACATTACGTCATCCTTACTATCTCTTTCTGAATATTTTCTTTAATATCTTTTTTTTTGGAATCAGGTAAAGTTAAATAACTCAAGAAAAAATTTAAAAAGAAGTAAGATAAAGGCCTTGTGCACAATCTTTTAAATTAAAAATAAAAATGAAAAGTGGAGATGAGAAAGGAAGTAATTAGTACTCCTACATATAATGGTAGAAAACAAAAATGAAATCGCCCAACATACTGATCACAAAGAAACAAAGGAATAAAATTTATACAGTGACAAATCCAGAAAAGCAGCACCATATTTTGACCCAACAACGTTGAAACACATGTCATCGATAGAACGTACCGCGCAACGCTAGTTAACTAGGTACAGTATAATCTATAAAAATATAAATGAAACGTACTAATACATGAAAATGAAAGCACAAATTATTTCGTTGTAAATTTAACTTGTTAAAGAAAGTAATTTATCCCAGAAATCCTAGATTCGCTATGGTTTAAGATTAGTAAACACAAAATGTGTATAGAACAGGAATTACTCAAATCTTAAAAGTACAAAATACAAGTGACAGCTAGTAGCTTCTACAATATAGCAATATGCACACACAAACCTATACATGACTATCTATGCATGTAAAAATGTTGAAGCCCTTAGCTTCAACCTTAAGTCCAAAGCAGAGGCTGCTGAATAAGTAGAAGAATAGGAGGAGGAAGAATCATGAAGTGATCTTCCTGATTAATGTGACTGGAGGAGGAAAATTAGATCCAATTTATAATATCATCATCTTGAAGTGACTTTATTGGGTTTATAAGAAGGCGGCAGGTGCTTGAACCTGAAGCTGATGCGAAACAACCCTTGACATTTTTGTGACTCGCCCTGTGTCCGCCTAAAGCCTGGTGTGATCAAACACCTTCTTGTGAACACTCGAATCGACAGTCCTTCACTACTCCTCTGAAGAAGAACAAGGCTCTTCTGATGCAGCAATATCCAAATTCCTGTCCCTGTCTTCGGGTTTTGATCCGTTGGCCAATTGCAATAAGCACGCGGCGATCTCTTGATCCTCCTCGCTCATAATCGCATCTAGGTGATGATTTTGGGGGGTTTTTCTGGGAGCTAAATTCTGAAGCAGAATTAGAGAACCACCGGCATAATTGTCGCGGCCTGAAATTAGGAGGAGGTTAATGCCGCGCCATTAACGTTCAGGATGGCAACGCATGTGACCGAATAGCGCCTTCCATGACCAGAACTTCTTGCCGCATTCAGTACAGGGGCGAGTAATTTTGGGCGCACTTGGATCCGGCGGCTTTTTGATAATTTTAGGCTTACTAACTCCAGCCGCAGAAGAAGAAGAAGAAGTGGGCTTGTAATTTTTCAAAAATCTGCTTCATATTTCCTTTTGGATTATTGTAGGGTTGGCCGTACCTTACTGATGTGTGCAAATTATCGTCTGATAGGACATGTGCGGTGCAACCGCTTTAAGTCAAAAGGTGAGTAATGTAGTTAATGGTTTCTTCTGGCTTTCTACTTGACCAAGAAGAAAATTGTTTGAAAAAGGAAGAGATTGATGATAACAATGGGAACTAGTGCTAGCATGATTTTCCATATCAATTTGGCCGAAAAAAGTTAGAGAAATCATGGGTTTCTTTTATGTAAAGACAGTTTGTGAGAGCGGTTTACTACTAGTATGGTCAAGGAGAGGAGAGAGGAGCGGAGCGGTTTTTCTTGCCTTTTTTTTTTTACTTTTACAGTTTTACCCTTATTAATAAGGGGATTGTTGGAGTAAATCAGAAATGGAAAATGGATAAGCACGTCTACTAAGCACTTTCCAGCACCTGGGTGAGGGGTGAAAGTTCAATTGTTTTTCCTCACTATCCCTGCGGGAGCGACAAGTTACGTCGATTCTGCATAATTTTAGAATTTACTCTGCCCATAGTTACAACTTCCATATGTTTGAAAAATGAATTAGAATAATTAATAATTAATAATTAAATTATAATTTTAAATAATTGGTTTTTTTTTTTATTTAATAAGTTTAATTTTGATTTTTGAAAATGATATATTTTTATATTTAAATAATTTAAAATTAAAATATTTATTTCACCTTTAATGAGATAATTTATAATCACATAAATATCTAAACTTATTTTAAACTACAAATTTTAAAAAAAAATTCATATTTTTGAACTCCGTACCTAATTAAAACATCACATAAATAAAAAATGAAGACAATAAAGAAACTAAATATCTTTTTTAATATAATAGATAAATAAACTTAACTTCAAAAAGTAATAATCCGCACAAAAGATTGAAAAATAGAATTACTCTACCTTTTGATTTATCTAGTTTGCTGATTAGTTGCTAATCAGATTTTTTTAATGTAAATATCGATAATTTTTAAAAAATTGTCCTATCAAGTTACTTTTTGCCATTGTAATAGAAGTAATTTTATTATATTAATATTACAAATTTATTTTTAAAACTTACAGTTCGATTTGATTTCATAACTGTAACCCCATCCCTCATTTCCCCTACTCCAATTTATAATAAACACATAAACCAAAATATTCTGATAAAATTTCCAATATGACATATAAGGTTGGCAACGTGCTAGATGTGAAATCTCCCAACTTCATCATACCCCGCGGGTTCATCGAAAGAATACATTGTGATTTGTTATAATGTCAAATATTTGATATATGTTTAACAAAATGTAGCATAACTTCAAGATATGCGCTGAACAACACTCATTCCAATAACCCCTTCAATAATCTACAATCCATATATCAATATTACAAACCCCTCTACTTTGATAAATCACTAACCACACCAGTCGCCTTTTGAGAAACATTCAAGCCCTGTTGAGTTGAAGAAGCTATTTTAGGACAGGGACAGTTTGGTTACTTGCAGCCGAACGCGGAATGTGCTGCTGCTGCTGCTGTGCGTGGTGATTACCACATTGAACAAAGGGCTGCGGATGGGGAGGTAAATGAGGGTGCATTCCTCTATTTCCATTTGCAGTTGGATGTTGGCCTGCTTCTATCTTAAGCCGCTGCAGTTCTTCCCTCAATGTTTCATTTATAGCTGAAATTTTTTCGTGCATAGGCTAGTACCATAGTTCTACCTACTTCTATTATCATATCATATCTCTACACAAAATTGTGTGTATCCCATATCATATGCTAAGCAAGCTTGGACATGGAGGTGCAGAAACAAATAATAGCACTGAAAAATACTAGAGTTGGCAATTCCTTAGAAAGGGAATGTTATAATATACACAAAATAATATTGACAGACTTTCCCCTATAAGAGGATCTTTATTGTAGAGGTGCCTCGGATTATGGAGTTCAATATTTCTGTGGATGATAATTGACTAAATCAGAAGGTTTGATTTCCAGTTTTATCTAAACTTTTCCAGTTCTATTTTGCTTCAGAGAGAGTGAGAGAAACAAATTACATTTTCTGGTTCTTTTAGAAGACCCGTTCAGGGAAAGAATAATGATTTCTCCAGAACAACACTGATACAAAGACTTAAAAATAGAAACCTACTTGAAGCCAGCAAAATATTATGAATATAGAAATTGTACTCAATCTGAAAGAGCTGAAAATTGAAACGCACAGTCAAACCCAACAAAAGTTAGATATAAGAAGAGGACAATTTTAGACCGACCATATATAGATACAAGAAATTATTTGAAAAAAGGCCTCCTTTGATAGGTATATAGTTTGTGTAGATTTCTGGACGTCAGGGATGAAGGAGAGGTGGTGTGTCAAACACAGAGGGGTAAAGACAAAATACAGAAAGGAGAAGATATGGGTAGCAACGCAACTACGAGGTGACAGTGATATGAATTTATTAAGAACAGCGTGAGTTTTACCATTCTCATTAGGTGGTATAGTGAAACCCTATATTGCAGAAAACACAATAAGAGTGTTTCAAAACTCCCTTTTGGAGGATTCTTTATGACCAGATTATAAGAGTGAAAGTTCATATCTAGTAAAGGCATACCATCTCTAAGAATGTGCTTGTTCCAAAGCTTGCAACCGAAATGTCAGTTCTTTGTTTTCAGCAGTTAATCCAGAAGTGTCTCTCTGCATCAACATCCAAAATTGCATGAAAGTGGGTATGACAGATTGGCAGCTCAAAATTCTGCAGGTTTTACTTTGTGGAAATGACCCACTGTTGGTTTTAGCAACAATATGTTGGCAATTGTTAATCTCTTGAGAATGTTCCCTCCAGCAATATACTTATATAGTGACGAATACTATATAACCAAATATTGGAAAGGCTTTTGTGCAAAAAGAAAAAATCTGCATCATGTAAAAGTACACTATTTATTATATGTTAATCCCAGAAATGAAAATAAGTGTAAAGGGTTGAAAAGCACCATTAAGTCGCCCCCAGAAGAAAGAGATGAAAAAAGAAGTAGAGATAGTAGAGAGCTATCACGGAAAATCAATAGGTCAATGGAAGCTTTTCTAGTACAAACTAGAATAGAGACACATGATACAGTTAAGTTAAATGCATACTCACCCTTCTTGCACCAATAGAAGAAAACAGAAAGTAAACAAATAGACACTGATGCATTGTTAAAAAGTGCAATGGTTCCACTAGAGCATTAGTATTGGAAAGAGCTAGACCAAAAATATGGAATAATTAATTTATGATGACTATCCTAGACTAGCAACATTCACTTTTTAGCACCATTGAGACATGCTTCCACTTAGAACACCTGATTGCAAGACAGACTGAGTGGGCAAAAATGAAAAGGGATAGCTAAAACCTTTTTGCAATATAGGTGAAGACATTTACATCCCTAACTATGCTTTAAAAATCAAACTCCTTCTCAACTATGAACAATGACATTTTCCCCCCTTATCTTATGCAATATCTTATTTTTACCCTTAACATTACTGTAATTATCCATCAATGTATTACCTTTTTTTGTATTATATAATATTTTATTTTTATTTTACCTACAGTTTAAATAATTTTATATCTTATTATAGATTTTTATTTAAGCTATAAATTCCATAAATGAAAAATCTTTTTATGAGTTTTAACAAAATCTGACGCTATAGTTTTTTTATTGTTATTTTAATATTAAACTATTATATTTATGCATGTATGTGTGTCACATGAGTGAGTTTATTTACTCTCTCTTATTCTCTTGTCTATATAAATTAACAAATTTTGATTGTCATCAATCAAATATTTTCAAAACTATAATTTAAAATTCATTTTACAATATAAATAGGTAAATCTTTTAGGAATTTAAATTATTACTAAAAAAATATCTCTATTTTTATTTTTGTATTACCTACATTGAAACATATTTATAAGGTTATGACTATTTGTTATTTTCACTAGATATTAAAGTTTTGATCATTATTAAATAAAAATAATTTCTCTTATTCTGCTCATTTATTTTATTATAGAACATCATTAACCTATATGCTCAATTAGTATTAAATTTGTTTACAAGGCAAATTTGTTACATGAAGTTTTTTAAAAAGAATATCCTGATTTTAAATAGAGTGAAAAAGAAGATAAAAAGGTTGATAATGTAGGGAAGAATAGACATTTAAAAATATTAATCGACATATGGGAGGGAGAATATCTATTGTTTAAAGTTGGGGAGTTTGATTTTAAAGAAAAGTTGAGGAGAAGTGAAACAATTTTGATCCTTTGCATAATCATATAAAGTTTTCCACTTCCAAGACAGAATTGCAAGTAACTAGCTTTTCCAGTGTACTTTACAAACTTTTTGTTTTTACAAGGACCCTACAAACTTTCAGATTGCAGTGAACTAAGCATAGGAGATATTTGAATAGCAAAATAGTGGACCACCCATTAAAACATGAATGGCATGACAGGCAAAGCTTGTGACAGCTTCTTTCACATCATCTGAATTTTAGCTGAGGTGCAAGTGAAATAGAAGCAAATGATCCACAACTACTTGGATATCTTATAAAGTGAATATAAGCCTAAGATGCTACAGAAATAGTATATTTATAGATCCAATTGAAGCAGTGGGAATTTCCAAATATTTGAAAAGCAACACTGCAAGTGAGTCGAAGCCAGTGTGCATTTCCATATCGGCCCCATTCCGCGTATCTACTACCGCTCCCACCCAATCTAGTCTAGAATGCTTCTGCTTAAGGCTTAAGAAAATGAAAGAATCACCCTAGTAATTTCTTTTGCCTCCACTGCACATTTGAACCTGGAGACCTCACAAAACCACTAGGCCACACCACTATAGCAATTTCTCAAAGCACAAGTAGTTATAGAACACAACAGAAAGAGCTATCATACGAACTAAAAATGTTGACCACACCACTTTCATTGGGTGCAAGTGGTATAGAAGAGCTGACCAGCAAAAGATGCTTATAAAAGATATTAATACAGCTCCAGAAATTTCATAAGGTTGCTATCATAAGTGGGGTTAAAAAGTCCCCATCTTGATTTCCATTTCGTACAACAAACCCATTTACAAAAGTCTCCTTTTAACCACATCAAGAATTCAATTGGAAGAGAATCCAACCCATCAGTTAGAATTACTCATTCAATAAGCTCTATAAACTGTATTTCTCCATAAAAAAGAATTAGGTCATTATTATTGATCATATAAGTTGCTTTGCCATTTAGTTGCAGAAACTATATGAAAATTTTGGAGTTCTTCATTAAATAAGTTGGTCTGAGTTTTGCTAGCTAGCTTTTTTGTTTAGAAATGTTCCTTTGGATAGTAATTTGATTGACCAATTCCTTGGCCAGGAGTTTTGGGTAAAAATGACTTTTCTTAAATATAGAAATTGGAGAAAGCAGAAAAAGTAACAGCATAAGAACATCCAGTTACAAACATATAAGTTCAAGATCAAGGGCATCAAGTGAAATGAGCTGATCATGTCTTAGTTTAGACATCAAATAGGAGCCCTTGGTGATGCTGTGACTTTGATGCATATGCACAATATATTAACAATATGTTGCTAAAAATGAGAAACTATTCAACAAGTAGGTTAGTTTAGAGAACAGAACTTCACAAGGCACTTGATGAATAACACATGTATAATATCTGCAGAATTCCATACCTGTAGAACTGTGATCTGAGCAGAGAGAGTGGTGGCTTCAGTCTGAGTCTGCACTTTCTCTCTAGCTCACTAGTATAGCAGGTTTCGCTCCTTAGAACGTGCAGCAGATTGTCTGTTTGCAAGAATCCTGCAAAATTGCACAAAAAAGAAAACTCCATTTAAAAGCTAAAACTTGCAGATTGGTTCTAGAGTTCTTATCCAACAAATAAGGGAAAAAGGCATATTGTTTTGGTAAATGAAAAGAGAACACGAGAAAGTGAATGCTGGGAATCCATGAGATCTGGAAAAAGAAACATAGCAATTATGTCCTTGTGTGAGAAAACTTTCAAATTCCATAAGTTGAAAAGTTGTACTGATACTTTATCAATGATTCCCAATTTACTCATAACTTTCTTAACATTCAGCAGCAAATATTACAACCTGCTTTCGTTTGACTCTACACCATACTGTATCTCCATAAAAGATGCAGCATCTTCCTCAACACAATAGCCTGAGCTTCTCTCAGTTAGGAGCTATTAGATAGACTGCAATTAACTATTTTTTTCTTTTTCCTTCTAATATGTAGATGAGAAAGTCAAATCAGTAAATGATTTAACCAAACACAAGCAATAAGCTAGTAAGTCCTTCCTTCAAAACTTTGGTTCATTCTTCTCCATTTCCTCATGTTTCCTGTGTTGTTCTGTTAATAGGTCTCAAATCCTCCCTTTTAAGCCCTCTTCCCTCTCCTTATGAAAAGAAGACATGATAACAGTATGACAAGTTCAGTAAGGTTTTCAGTACAAACACTGTCTGCTAGTGATAAGACATCATGGCTGTTTATGTGAAAAATATATGAGTCCTTTCAGCTATTCCAAATGAGGTACTGGCAAATGTTCATCAATTTGTTTCCCTACTCTCCCTCCCCAACTCATATCCTTCCATTTAGTGTCGTTTCTGCAAAGGAGTATCAAATGTACTAGCTATTCTCCCTTCTCAAGTCCTGTCCTTTGCATCTCTTTCCAAATGGAAAATTTCTTTTAAATGCCTCCTTCAATCCACGTAAGAATTATACTATTACATTTGAGGGTTAAACATTTATCTTTGACCTACAAGTTTTTTTGCACATTTTGAAATTACTGTTAACTCAAACATTTTGTGTTTTACAGTAACTTAATCTAAATATCTATATATGTACATTTCTGTTTCGGAAAAAAAAAAATAGTTCAAATTGACCTTTGTACTCCAAACTCCACCATTATTCTTGCGACCGAGAGAGTATTTTATAGCATATTTACATATTGCATCACACTTGAGGTATCCATCATACCAAGTCAAACTACAACATTTTATCGACAGCTAAAATTATGCTATTTCAGCACTCCAAGGAAACAACAAACACGGCTCTAATAGCGACCTATACTTTGCTCCATTTTCTCAGCAAACCCAGTTCGAAACAAGTTAATAAACCCAATAAAAGTTTTCAAACACATTTTGTCTCCATCCACTTAGCCAAAATGATTCCTAAGCAAAAAATGTATTGACTTGCACACCAAAATTGTACTAATACTGTATTTAACGTATTAAAACACAAAAAATAAAATAAAAAATGTCTTAACCTTTTTGCTCTTTTGGGATCAATCAGGGACAGCTCAGCAAGCCTATCAGGAGCCTGGCCTTCTTGACGGAAAGCGACTCAGACTCAAACGACGACGTGTCAAAAGACCCATCCATGGAATTGCTACTCTATGGCATGGGTCAGAACCCATCATCTTCTTCTCCGGCGGCACAGCACCAAAGTCCAGTCCATCAGAAAAATCAGCATCAACAGAGACTACGGTAGTGGGACAGCGGCTTAGAGTTATCCGAAGGCCCAGCCGATGCGCCAGCCCAGTGGAAAGAATCGACGAATTTGCTGGCTGCATGAGGTGAAGCGCAGAACATCGAGTTGAAGTCAAGTGACGTCGTGACCTGTCATCGTCGAAATTCGGGAACCGGAAAAAAGGTTTCGGATTGGACCCGGCGATGGCGAGCCCTGGTGGGAGTATCCTGCACATCTGCTCGAGGTCATTTGGCCGAGCAAAATTGGGCCTGAATGGGCTTTCCGGCGAACTTAGGTCCATCAGAAACGACCCCAAAAGAATAGCGTCAATCAATCAGGGTTCTCAGTAGAAGCAATGAAAAGTATAGAGCAAAGAAGAAAAAAGGGGTGGGAGGCAGAAAGAAGAATAAGGAACTCTCAAGAGAGTGTCACATGGGTTTTTGCTGGCTGCAAAGAAGGACTATAGAGGCTTACAGCAAGTCAGCGACAAGTTTCCACAAAATAAGGGTAATACTTGTCCAAACGGCGGGTGAAGTTTTTACTCCTCCCTATGCTTGTCCTTTTTAAATTCTCGACAATCAAATCATTTGAGTTTTATAATTAATATTTTAAATTTTTTATTATATTAATATAAAAAAGAAGTTACAAAATTAGCAATATTTTGTATAATTTTAAAATATTTAAATTATAATTTTAAAAAATTAATTAAATTAACTCTGAGAAATCAAAATATAGCACATATAAAATTGAGAAAGTAAATTTGAATTTCGTTCTCTCTTATTTATTCCACATACACATATCCATTTTTGTTTTAAATTTAGAAAATTAAAAAATGATATCATAAAATATTTTTAAAACATTTTTATTTTTTTAAATTGCAAGTATGTCGTACTATTATGATTTATGACTTATAATAATATTTTTTATCTATGTAATTTTTAGGCTGAATTATATTGATAGTCTCTTTAATATATTTATTAAATTTTATTTGAATGTTTGAACTATAATATATTTTGAGTATGTATTTGAGCAAATAATAAAGTATTTTTATTTGACACTTTTTATTTATATTTTAGAAAAAGCTTATGCATGTATTAAAAAGCGTTTATTATCGAAATAAGTTGAGTACGCATTAAAAAAATATCTCTTCATTTAATTAAGCACATCAATATTAATTGAAACATGTATGAGGGTTTTACAACTTTTTGAGGATAATAATTAAAAGAGATGGCGTATTAAGTGATTAAGACATCATATAATGAATCTTAGAATATTTGTAAAAGCTTTTTCAAAATTCAAATGAAAGTATCTAATAGGAATATTAAATGTTCAATTAAAATATAGGGAAAGGGGCAAAAATGTCCTTAAACTATGTGAAATTGAGCAAAAATATCTTCAGATTAATAATTTGGTCCCAAATGCCCCTACCATCAATGTTTTGGTCTAAAATGCCCCATATTGTTAGTAGTTTGGTTCAAAAATTTCCCTACTATTACCTTTGGGTCAAAAATTTCTTTTTTTCTAATAAACTATCTTGTTTCTTTTTCTTTTTAAATAAAATATTATTTTAAAACACATTTTTTATTTTTTTTCTTTTAAAATTTCTTTAACTAATAAAAATGTGAGAAATAATCTTCTTCTTCTTTATTTCATTTTATCAATTAAAATAGAATAACTATATTATTACTTTTAGCGATATATGTCCCATATATATATATATATATATCACGCCCTTGGGAGGCATGAGTGACACCACAGTGCCCTACTAGGACTGGGGCTGCTGAACCTCTATTGAGCCTAAGCATTTCTAGTGCCGGGTGACTCTAGTACGAGATTTATGAAAACAACGGGCTATATAACGACGCTAATCTGACCTCAGCCGACTAGGCCTATAGCCACACAGCCCAGGAATATAATAGCTACCGAACAACTAAGCATAGGGAACCTATGCGGGCCGACAAGGCCACCGTGCGACTAGTTATCCTTTGAAAAGTGTAATCCAAGTGCGAAGCCCGATGCATGACCGACAAGGTCTGAAAATGGGCCTCAGTGAACAAAGGCCCGCACGGCCATCACATGCAAGCTGGAAACATACATACGGCCCCTACGATCGGTACAACTAACCGGGGAATATACAATCCATAAGCCTCTAAGAATAATAAGATGGTCGGGGCAGGGGCCCCAGGCCTACCCATACTTTGTACAAACAAAAGTAAACCTTTATTTGTCCAAGCTCAGGATGACGAGGTAAAGCACTACAGCTCTGCCGGGCTGAGGATCTGCTCCTCGTCTATAAGTACACACGGACAAATGTCACCGACTCCCAAAGCGGGCGTCGGTACCAGCAGTGCGAGTATGCAAGCAATAGCGAAAACAACGAAAGCAAACAATAGCCAGTAGATCTTTTGAGGTAATAGGAGGCAGTACAGAGGCCAAATTTGAAAAGAGCGTAACTTTCTTGAAGAGAGTGAGAACCATACGATAACATGGCGGTCCTACTTTTTATCTATTAATAGCTAACACAACATAACATACAAGAACATACCGGCCCATGCCAGCCGTAAGGTACCAGCCAACACACAATGCACATATACCTAGCCGATTCATGCACCATCCACCTAGTAACTTTGAGCATCCGGCCGACCCCCTTGGTATGCAACTTGGGCTCATTGGGCCCCACGACTATAGGCGTCGAGTGCAGAGGACTCTGAAATCTGAAATGAAATACAAAATGTAATCGCATGTCACACCAGGCGCGTGGCCAACCGATAGGGGTGTGGTGTAGTCTTGATCGACTGCTATGGGGAATCGCATATCATCTTAGATCATTGGGCGGACGACATGCCACTCCATGGGCGACGTATCCTCACCCTCCCAGTGGGCGAGTCGGCCACAACTATTAACCTTTGAGGCGGTCAAAGAGGCTCTAAGGGTGCCCGACCGCAAGACCAATCGTATGCTCCACAGGATAACAATAGGCACATGTAATATAAATACGGATCGATAATAATATTTACGGAATATTCTGTTTAAGGACCTATCTTATTTCTTGAATTTGGTGAACAACATATTATATTCTAACATGCTTACTAAATTTCATACGGAACATAATATACGACTTCTTAAACACTCTCTTGAAATTCGTACTATTTTGCTATACTAAAGCCACTAGCTTGCCGAAGAATGGCTTTACATACCTCAAGCTGACTTTGGGATTAGCTGGTGTAGCTCGGCTAGTATTCAACTATTTCTCTCAAAAATTTGTATTCATATTCAGAAAGAATGAAGATTAATTCTGCTATTATTTTGGAAAAGAAACCATATTATGGCTACTGCACTATTCTTCAACTTATCGAAAGAACGGCCGAAAACTCGCTATTTCTCGAGGAAGTTTAGAAGGAGAAATACTCACTTTAATCTTGAGTATATTAACACTAGTTTGGAGCAATTCCACTTACCTTGGCTCGGTGAGGCAGCTGATTCGTCGGCGAATTTCTGGCTCATCTTAGGAATGTCCCACTGCAGCTTTATACTTCGCTACAGAAGTTAATTTGAGTTTGAATTTGCGTTTGACGGTGTAAAAACGGAAGGGGGTAATCAAACCCTTCGTTCCCTACATTTTTACGTGCCGTTTCTTTGGAAATTATATGAAGGGAAAATGATTTAAAACGAAGTGGGAGCCTTATATACTTTGGGCCTTTAAGTCGCATTTGTCGAATGCGATTTATAAGTTGCATTTGCCTTGCGACGCTCCGACTTAGCGCTTGTACAGTCTCTCCCCAGGAGCCTTTTGCTCCTTACGTATGACATTCTAAAACTCTTAACCAACATGCGAATAGGCCAACTAAGTGTCAGAACTTGCACGGGGTCAACATCTTCACCCCTTTAAGAACATTCGTCCTCGAATGTTAACTTCCGTTCTGAAATTTTAACATACCTTTTACGAAAAAAATTTGGCGGTACTACACATATGGACTATCTCAAAAATATTGAAACACGAGAAAAGTCAATACAAGTACTCCATATAATACTATAGCATCCATTACATAATAAACTAAAATCGACATCTCCACTCATTTTACATGAATATAAAGCAACTCATAAAACAGCAATATCAACATACCTCGACTAACTAAATTTTGAAATAGCGAGGGTATCTTTGTCTTTCATATCTTCTTCTTCTTCCCAAGTCATTTTCTCACAGAGTTCTGTTTAAGCTATAACAACGCTGACAAAAGCAACATCTTTAGTTCTTAATGCTTGGTCTATGGGTCTAGTATGAATTGAAACTTCTTCATAGGCCAACTTCTCTTTAACACGAACATCTTGGTGGGAAAATTCTGGAGGGTTCTCCTATGTACTTTCTTAGCATTGATACATGGAAAGCTGGGTGGACAAATTCTAACATTGGAGGTAAGTATAACTCGGCATGTACTTGGCCTATTCTTCGAAGAATATGGTAAGGCCCAACAAACCTCGAGTGACTTGCCCTTTCTTGCCAAATGTCATTACACCCTTCATCAGCGAAACTTTCGAAACACCCAATCACCCATATTAAATTCCAAGTTTTGCGCCGCACGTCGGCATAAGATTGCAGCGGCTCGACGATCGATAAGCGTCCCCTAATAAGCTTTACTTTTCCTTTGGTGATGAATGACCTTTGGCCCAATCAATGCTGATTCTCCTACCTCAAACCAACCGATAGGAGATGTACATTTCCTCCCATATAATACCTCATAAGGCGCCATCGAATAGTTGAATGGTAAGCTGTTATTATAGGTGAACTCAATGTGAGTTAAATGTTCATCCCAACTACCTCAAATCCAACACACATGCTCGCAACATATCCTCAAGCGTTTGGAATGGTGCGTTCTGCACATACATCATCCGAGGATGAAAAGTTGTGCTCGGGTTAACTTGCGTCCCAAGCCTCTACGAAATGATTGCCGAAATTTAGGTGTAAGCTACGCCTCACGTCGGGAATAATGAGACAACTTTGGAGACACCATGCAACGACTATTTCTACGATATACAACTCAACATAATCCTTGGCGGAAAAGGTAGCCCTTGCGCGGAAAATGAGCTGATTTTGTCGATCTGTAAACAATCACCCAGATCGAATCCTTATCAACGCAGTGCGGGGTTATCACACTCACAAAATCCATATTCTTTTGCTTCCCATTTCCATAGAGCACAACTATATCTGAGTCGATCACACTTTGGTTTCGATGTTCAACTTTTACCTACTAGCCGGTTAGGACAACTGAGCTACGAATCTGCTATCCCCTTCTTCATTCTTGGCCACGGTAGATTTCTTTTATGTCATTGGTACATTTAGTAACCTAGGTGGAGAGAATACTTGAGCATAATGCACTTATATATTAATGCGGTGGCGAAGCCTGCAATGTCTAGAACACAGCGTCTTTATATCGCATACCCCATCCTCGGTTATCTAAATTTGTCACCTCTCATGCTTGAACTCTTTTCTAAAATTTGAACCGAGGCTAGGATCTTCACCCATTGCATTCCTTTACTTCACGACTAAGACGACACTGCGGTGTTCTTGATTACGAAGCTGTTGTCTCTGTTTACGCTGCGAGCGACTAAACTGGCTAGCGATGCAATTCCCGGGCTAAATCCCATTGCCCAATTTTAGCCAAGTATGTAAACTCCCCATAGACTTAAGGCTAGGGCGTGCGCCACCACATTGTCCTTACGGGTGATACAAAATATTCCGCATCGCAGATGCTCCAGCAACTCTAACCTGACGGCTCCGCAAGTTCGATTCTTTTTGGGTGAAGATATACTGTAGGCTCTTATGATAGACAGTATCACGTGGACACCATACAAGTAATTTCTCCATATCTTCAAGACGTGAATCACTACGGCCAATTCCGAATTAATGGGTAGAATAGTTCTTTTCATGTTTCTGCAGAAATTTGTCCCGGAAGCATAAGCAATTACTTTACCATCTTTGCATCAACACACATCCCTAACCCAACACTAGAGAGAGCGTCACAATAAACTGCATAACCTTCTATACCTTACGGTAATGCTAACACTAGAGGCGTGTTAGCTGTCTTTCCAATTCTGGAAGGCTCTTGCTCGCTAAGCACAATCAACTGAAATTTTATTGCCTTCTGCGTCAGTTGAATTAGAGTCTTCGCTAAGGTGGAAAATCCTTCAACAAACCTCCTGGGTACCACCTTTAACCCCGAGCTGCGTACCTCGGTCGGAGTGGTAGGTTTGAGCCATTGGCACCTCTTGCTTCTATTTTCGTGGTATCTACTGTATACCGGCATCAGCACGATATGACCCAAGAGCTCTTGAATTGTTGAGAATTCACATTTGAGAACATATAGGCGACGGTTTTGAGAATCTGGAGCACTATCCACAAATGATCTTGGTAGTGCCTATGAGCGAGAATACACCGGAATATCGTCAATAAACACTATCACAAACAAGTCCAGTATGAGCAAGAAAATCTTGTTCATCGGGTCCATAAACAATTTGGAGCATTCGTTAGCCCAAAGGACATGACTAAGAATTCAAAATTTCCATACCTAGTCTTGAAAGTTGTCTTCAATATGTCACTCTCCTTAACTATGAGCTGATGATAGCCGGACCTTAAGTCAATTTTGGAGAAATATTTGGCTCCGTAATTGATCAAGCGAGATCATCTATCACGGGAAAGCGGATACTTATTCTTGAGAGTAACTTTATTCAGTTGTCGATAGTCTATACACATGCGGAGGGAACCGTCCTTCTTTCTCCACAAATAAAGCGCGCACCCCAAGGTGAAATTACTCAAACTGATAAAGCCATGCCTAACAAATCCTTCAACTTGCTCCTTTAGTTCTCATAGTTCAGCAGGAGCCATGCGATAAGGGAATTGATATGGGGTACAGTGCCGACAATAAATCAATTGCAAAGTCTATTTCTCTTTACGGGGAATACCAAGTAACTCATGCGGAAATGCATCGGGGGAATTCATTCCTGCTGGGTATTGGAGAGTCGGAGGATCTACCTACAACATCTAAACTCGACAATGTGGTAAATGCCCCTTGCTATCAATTTTCTCGCCGAAGATAGGAAATAAACCTACCTTTTAGTAACCATTGTCGCCCTTCCACTCGTCTTGCCTCCCCTGGAAAGTGGAATCGAATTTGTCTTGGTCAACATTCTACATTGGCATAGCATGGAGCTAACCAATCCATACCCATAATGGCGTCAAAATCAACCATTTCCTAACTCTACCAAATGCCACAGCAACGTGGTCGACGGCTAGCAACTCTAACATTACACCCTCGATAAGCCCATACGGCTGTAATGCAGAGTTAGACGGGTGTGAATGCTAGAAAAGGGTTTCGAGGCAATTACGGTACAATACTAAACTTTGAGCCACTAATGGGGTAACATAGCACAAAAGGTAGATCCCGGATCGATTAATACATAAGAAGGATGAGAGCAAATAGTCAACATGCACATCATAACATCTAGAGCGCCTCCGAATCATGTCTCCCTGGTTGTGCATAGGTACGGCTTGGGCCACTTTTTGAACTAGAAATTTTAAGTCTGCCTCGGCCTGCTCTTGTGAGGGCTGCCACATCGGGCTCTTTGGAGCTTACAACCACCTTGTGCCCCGTCCTGTCTATCTACGTCACCCTAACCTATGGTTGGACAATCTCATCCACATGACCCTTCTGTTCGCATATATAACACCAGTTGACATATGTTGCCAAGCTCCGAGTGGCGTTGGCTGCAAATAGGGCAAAGTGGCGGTGTATACACCTTTCTGTTACGCCCTCCTGTGAGGTGAATCTCTTGTTCAAGAACTTCCGCCGGACTAAGCTTTGTCCTTGACGGCGAATCTACCCCTTCTTTCTTGTGATGGAGGCGAGGGTCTAGGTAGTCATCCCGACCAGCCGTGGCCTAGGCCACTCCCGAATCTCCCCTGTAGCTCATCGACACAGCCTGCCCATTTGTTCACGACTTGTTCGTTTGCTATCTTTGTTTCCGCTTTTGAGGCCCTCAATGATACAAAGGCAAGCACGCACTCAATGATTTTTGCTAACTTATCTGTTTAATTCTTTTCTTGGACGGAAAGAAGCTGAGCGGACATAACAATTCACAGTATTATTTATTGCATAATAAATGCATTATATTATTATTCATTCATGTTAATTAGAATTGTTAAAAGCGGATCTACGCAGTTCCAACTCCAATTTAAATATCGTAGTTAAGGGAATTTAATATGTTTAAAATAGATTAATCTTTTATTTTAAAGAGATTTAAAAAATGATCGGTTCAATCAATCCTAAAAAGTTGCGGCGGAACGAGACTAGCTCTTCATTTTCCCCCTATGTAACATATAATTATGAAAATATATAATTCTCGATATACTTATAACATATTTATCTGAACATGTCAGCATTTGACTCAGTTATTGTAGAGGCGAACACATAAAGGTGGAGGTTAATCGAGATCCTTAGAAAATTATATTGTATATATAAAGTAAAATTCGAATTTTGTGAGTATATATATTCTATAATGAACCCCGGTTATACCCCATTTTAACTGAATCAACGTAGAATACAACATTGGTGATGTTTAAATTAATTAACTTGAAATTAAGCCATCTAATTATTTCTTGAGGTGAATTAGGACACCTAAGTATTAACTAAGTAATGTAAAATTAAATTCTATTTTTTTGGTCTACTTAACTCAAAATTCTAGGTAAGGGTTCTAATTATTCAACCAAATTTAGGTTAATTATTATTATTTTTTAAAAAAAAGAATGTAAAGCATAAATATAACTAAAAATATTATAAGTATTTTTAAGGAAAGTACTATATAACAAAATAATTTAAAGTCATTTCAATAAATGATAAATAATATAAAAAATACATTATATAAATTAATGAAGATTGGTATTTGGACATTTAATTGTAAAACTACCTTTCATGAGTTTAAGTGTATAAAATAAATCTGTAAGTTGACCAGTTTTTATTTTAGTAATAAAGTAAAACTAATTCAAGCCATTTCTTTTGAGAATGAGAGCAAAACATATTATATATATTTGTATATCATATCCAAAATACTTGAGACAATAATATTTAAAATGAGATAAAAACATCTTTAATCAAATGCCTTCGTGATTAAACTAAAAAATAAATTTAACTTACTAAAAAAATTGTGCTTATCTAGATATAGGAGTAAATAATTTATAAAAAAATCTTTCTCAAGGTTAAGAAATATTTCGGAAATAAGATTTCGATTACTGATTTAAGTATTTAGCTAAGAAAAATATTTTAGGTGATTAATTAGCATTTTACTAATATTTCTATATTAATCGTAGGTCTCAATATATGATTTAAAATTCAAAAATAAATTCAAACAATTAAAAAATCAAACATCATAAAAAGGCTAGGTATAATAAATAAATAAAGGAAGAAAAGAAGGACGCCATAGGTGGTTAGCACTTCATTTGCTTTCTTGCTATCAGTGTATTCTAAAACGGACGATATAGGATGACTCCGACCAAGTGGTGAGCGCATTGAGGTACGCTTTTAGAATATTAAGAGTCTTGAATTAAGACTCATTGCTCTAAAGTGTACATGCAAGCAAAAATAAAATAAAAAGAATTAGTGATACATCCAATATACTAAAAGTGACCGCCAATATGTCAAAGTATCAATTCAGCGTTTTAGCCTAAATTCGTTCAAATAGTTATAAAATATGACATACATTAGCACACTTGGTAAAGAGAACATAATTTATGCTCATGGTTAAGT
The DNA here is from genome assembly GCA_018107945.1 of Datura stramonium. Classification (NCBI taxonomy): domain Eukaryota; kingdom Viridiplantae; phylum Streptophyta; class Magnoliopsida; order Solanales; family Solanaceae; genus Datura; species Datura stramonium. The sequence continues at coordinate 22,442 of JACEIK010005422.1, read as the reverse complement.
GTGCTATGTGAGAAAAATTCCTAAAACTAGACTATGATACAGAAAGTATAGATAACTAGTCCTAGCATTTAACATGTAAACCAAAGTTAACATTGTAGCTATGCAAAAACAAACTGAAATACATAATATAGGATCAAATTCTATAGCCAACAGATATTAGTCACAATGTGAAGAAAAAGAGGGAGATTTAAATGAATCTTATTGTATTCCATCATTAAATGTTGAACAAAAGAAACATAACTTTCCTGTACACCCAACATTTTGAACAGACCTCATTGTCTTTTATATAAACAAGAAACATAAGCAACAGAGCTAGTCTCAGACAAAAGACCAAAATAAATGGCCAAATGGCATGCTGAAAATTCAAAACACACACAACAACTTACTTTTCAGGTGTCGTAAGTAAAAGTTATTAGACTTAAAATGCAATCTCCAAAGTAATGAGATTAAACTCCGAGTCATAATCGCTAATTACGTCAGACAAAAATACATTATATGCTATCAAAAGAATTTTCAAATTAGTATTCAAATGAGAAACACAAAAATCCTTAGCTGTACTCAAATCAAAATTGAGATTTAAGGATAGCAGCTTATTCACAAAAGAGAGTAAAACTCATAGTGGCCTTTTAATAAATAGTATGCATCAAACAATAATTTGAAAACAAACAACACTCGAACTTAACAAGAGACATGCTTTCTATTGACTCTTTTTTGGATACAAACTAAAGCGGAAGCTGACAACATCTTCACGATGTGAACATGTCCCCGATACTAAAATCAAAATCGAAATATAAGAAAAAAGTTGGCCTCTAAAGGGCGGTGAATAGGGCCCAGGTGGACAAGCTATAAAACCTCGGCTCAGAACTTTGAATTTTTGGAGGTCCTTTTCTGGAAGAAGTACAAAGTGTATTTTAGGTGATTCCTAAAAATTATGGTAGCCAAGAAAGGTGAACGGAGGTAGAAATTTGATGCACGAAGGAGGTATGCGCGACTCTCCTCAAGGAATTAGGCGATGATTATGGCTTGCCCAAAATGGACAAGCCGGTATTGCCAGGGGACAAACTAGACAAGGGTTTTGATTTTGAAATTCAAATTTTGTTTCTCCAAAACGCATGTCAAAGATCCGTTTGAGATGAACCCGTGAATAAATTTTCCTTGGCCACTATAAAATCGGGAATTTGAAAAGTAGTATTGGCTTCATTCCATATAGATCACTTGACTTGGCTAGAAACTTTATCCGATAAAAGCAAAGGACACCCAAAATGAGGAAGGGGCATCTGATAAAGCTTGTTGATGTACAAAAATGGTGAAATAAATTCTGGTATTAAAGATATGAAAGGATATTTTGCTACACAAGAAGAAGGGGAAAAAAAGGGTAGGGTGACTACTTAGAAAACCCTACAAAATAACTACGCGTCTAAAGGAAGATCTAGGTGTTGGGCTAAATGCAATGAATCGTCAGTATTATAACATCCTGATGACCTAAGCATGGGTAAAATCTAATTTTTACAAGCACAGGTTAATTTCCTAGATTTAAGGTATACAACGGACAATTTCAAATGAGTGAGTTGAAATGGGTAGGCTCGGTGGAGGGATGCCATGGCAGACTATTTTTTACTATAATGGAACTAATACATCGGAAGTATTCTTGCTGCAATGGGTGATGCGGATCAGAACTCCACAATCCTATCAGTTAGGATTTAAAAAACCTATTTATATAAGGGTGTTGAATAAAAAGCCCAAGAAGCGAAAATTAGGATTTCTCATGAGGGGAGAGAAGAATGGGGATTAGAGGAGGCGAGATTTCAGCCTTCGCCATGACAATCTTCCGCAGCAATCGGAACTTGAGCAACAACGCAGCTGGAAACTGCGCCAAGAAAGCGTGGCTGGCGCCCGGGTAGGCTATGACTTACTTACTTGTTAGACTTTGATTAACAAATCGTATATGTGCGTATGTGACGTGCCATTGATGAGTGAATAAATTCCATAATAAACATTAATAGGTAGAATATAATAAGTAGGTATCCCTTAGACAGATAAATTAGAAGCAAAATATGTAGAAGATGGCAATCACCATAATGTGAAATTTCGTGGGTACGAAAGGGTCTTGAACAGTACATTAGTTTTTTTTGTCTTAGTTGGGAAACCGTAGGAGCTATCTCTGAAGTATGCCCCTGTTACACCCCGTAAAATTTCCGACACGTAGATGGCCTATTCGCATGTTGGTTAAAATTTTAGATACCGTACATGTTGGAAGATCAGAAAAAGGCCCAGGATAAGAGCATCAGTGAACCATCGCGGAGGCAGGGCGGGCCCTCCGCGATGGCAACGTAGCCTGGAAGGGAGGGCCTCCGTGTTGGCTCCGTGACACGTTGGCCCTATCCGAGGCTCAAGTATAAGCCTCAAACTTCGGTTTATTTCATAAAAATCTTCATAATTTCAAACCTTGAAATGAAACGAGAGGAGAATGAGTTTTTCCTTATAATTTTCATTCGAATACGCCGTCAAACTCGGTCCAAACTCGAATGAACCTGAGATCTCAAGGTATTTAACGGCAAAGGAGCATTCTTACGGATTTGGTTTCGTGAGATTCGGTAGGCAAATCATTGCGCTCTGCAGGAGCTAAGGTAAGTGAAATTGCTCCAAATTAGTGTCAATATACTCCTAGCCCTAAAGTGAGTATTTCTCCTTGGACTTTCAAGAAAATAGCGAGTTTTCGACCATTTTCGATAAACCAAAGTTTGAGCTATATATATATCCAAAGAGTGATATTTTCTTCCAGGAATATTAGTGTATTTGGATTACAATAGATATGTAAATGCGGTTAGGAGAAATAGGTAGATCTTGACCGAGCTTCGCCCGTTAGTCGGAAAATCGAAGCGAAGGTATGTAAAGCTAATTAATTCGGCAAGTTAGTAATTCAGTACGGTAGATAGCGTGATATAGAATAAATGATTCGAAGTCAGAATTGAGTCCGTGGAGTTTAGCAGGTGTGTTTTCGAATTAGCAAAGCATGTGTATAAAATTATGGAATATGTTTAAAATAAAAGTAATAAAGCAATGTCAAATAGCCAGATAATATTCCGGATATAGTATGGTCGAGACAGTGAGATGCTTTTGAGATACGAGTATAGCCATAGTCGAGAAAAGATCCCAGATCTGATATAAAACTGATATGAAATATATAACACGAGAAGAGTTCAGAATAAGAAATTAGAATACAGATAGTATTTTCAGTTCAAACATGCTTGCTATATGTGACTATTGATTGTTGAGACTTGTTTGTGTTGTGAGGGCACCCTTTGAGCGTCCTCTCATACAGGTTGAGTAGCTGAGCCGACCAACGAGAGGTGGGTATACGTCACTCCAAGGAGTGGCATGCCGCCATGATGGGACGAAGATAGGATAGGCTTTCCCCATATCAAATTTTGATCATCATAGCAGTCCTGAGTTTATCATGTTGTGCGCTTGCGCTTGAGCAATTGAATGCGAGACACGGTTATAGTTTCACAGTTACGGTCTACGAAGTCCTCAGGGCTCAAACACGATTATTTATATTAGAGGCCATAGCCGAGCTGGAGACCCAGGGGGCCAATAGAGGTGCTCATAGTTAATAGACGAGTGAAGCGATTTATTTTTGGATGATTTTGACCGGGTAGAGCGGATGGGTGTTTGTTAGTTTGGAACCTTCGCTTATGAAATTTGGGGTTGGTCCTTGCTTACATTATATATATGTATATATATGTTATATATTAGCTAATAGACAGTAGATCGCCACGTAGACAGGTATGCTCCTGCCTTATTCTCGGTACAGGCTTGATTCAAATTCCATCGGTTAATTTACGGATCCGGATATATCACCTTTATTTAGAGTTTCCTAGTTATGTTGTTTATATTTAGATGTGTTTAGTTGCTTTGCATAATCGGTACCGGTAGTGCGCGAGTTTGGGCGCTGCATTACTGCAGCAGGTACTCATAGACGAGCCGATCCCTCGTGATTCCAGCTTGACTCATTGAGTCATCGACTCACTTGTCATTGAGCTGGAAACTGACTAGAGGTCTATTTCCTTTCCTTATGTTGTATAGTATGGGTAGGTGGAGACCTGTCCGAGCCATTTTTATCGATATTCATAGAGGCTTGGGGTCTTGTATATATATCTCCTGTGGTTAGTTGTATGCGGGTCGTGTGGGGCTGTGCGTTTGTTTAGGCATTAGTGTTGTTAATTGTGTTGGCGTGTGGGCGTATTCCGATAATAGTGGTGACCTTGCGGTCACATAGGCGTACAATATTCCTTGTGTTGAGTTAGAGATAACTAGACAACATGGTGGCCTTGTCGGCCAGCATAGGTTTCCCTATAGAGTAGGATTCTGGTTGGCCAGTGTTCTGAACGGTGGCTATAGGCCCGGTCGAGGGTAGGAGTGGCTATATTTCAGTAGTTATATAGCCCCTTTATTCCATGAATGGAGATAGAGCGGCCAAGCACTAGATGTGCTTGAAGTACAAATGAATTTGCTTGATCCGAGGTCTAATAGGGCACCGGAGTGCGATCCTTATCCCCAAGACGGGCGTGACAAACTTGGTATTAGAGCGAGTCGTGTCCCGAGGAGTCTTCAAGCAGGTGCTAAGTAGAGTCTTGTCTATGGATGTGTTGTGCACCACATACACTATAGAAACGAGGAGAAGTGCAAGGCATGATTTGATGGTTACTCTTTCTTCTCATTAGTCGTGCTATAGAGGCGGTATAGTATAGGAGTTGAGTCCTAAAACTTATCCTATTCTTTGTATACGAGATAAAAATGGCGGACCAGCGACACCTGCCACAGGTAGAAAGTTGGATACAACGAGTGAAGGCACCGACGGGATACCTACTCAGCATTCGTCGGAGTCGGCCGTCGAGGACGTGCCGAAGCATCATCACGGCCCTCTCCACCGGGGAGCCGTTTGGCACGACATCGCCTCAAGTAAGCTCCTGTACCCACACTATCAGACCCGGGGAAGTTTGCAGTGCAATTGTTATGTTGGCACAAATGATGGCCTTTCGGCGCCGGTCGGTGCCAGCATAGCAGCGAGCCATCGGGTGGATCGGGCGGTTCGAGGTCGGTGAATTTTGGCATTGGGTCACACAGGTTCACGAGAAGTCGAGATCGGGCGAGGACCCCAGGATATCCTAGATCAGATGCGAGAGAATTTTTGGGTCATGCATGTGACATCTATAGAATCAGTTGAGATGACGCGATTATTTCGGTTTGCGAGACATAGCTATATTATGAGTACGAGAGTTGGGAAAGGTCTCGAGGAAAGATGTTGCCCCCTCCAGGCTGGTCCGACTTCCGGGCCTTCTGGACCATTATTTTCCACAGGAGATCGTGAGGCTCGGATGGATCAATTCTTGCACTTGGAAGTAGGGGCGGAGCGTACGAGAATATGCCTTACGGTTTGACTCCTTGTAGCTATGCTCCCGGCTTTTGTGGACATGCGTCCCGAGTTCTTAGGTTTATTATGGGTCGGAACCCGAATACATTGAGCATGCCACGGCCGAAGCTACATTATGGGAAGATATGGATATTGCCCGAGTGCGTACCTTTGCCCAGACTATTGAGGCCTTAGGCAGTGACATGAGGATAGTAGAGCGGACAAATCGGGAAGCGTGGCTAACGAGGATGGAATCGAGATGAGATACGAGAGGAGGTTCGAGGAGAGGACCTAGGCCCCGGTGTCGAGACGGACCCCCTGAGCCCCTACCTCCACCTCAACGGCCCAGTGGCAGATTTATTCATCGAGGGCGGTCAGAGTCTGGTGGCGGTTCTCGAATGGTAGATTCACATGTACGAAGGTAGAGACGCAGGCTTGATTCACACCCCCACCCTACCTAATTGCAGTGACCTCACACGGGCTTGTAGATATGGCTCACGAAGATATTTATATATGCGGGCGGGAGGGCACCGGATGAGAGATTGTCCGGCGGGGGAAAGAGAGCCGAGATAGTCGGACGGGGGGATGGGGGCCACGACTCCCGGCGGCTCGGCGGGCGTAGTCCCTCGGGTTCGGCGAGTAGAGGCCGAGGTAGATCGGGGAGCCTCTAGTTTAGATACGGGCCCAAGCCGTAACTATGCATTACCAAGGAGACAAGACTCGGGCGTCTCTCCAGATGTAGTAACGGTATAATGAATATTTGTTCATGCCTGCTACGTATTGATTGATCGAGTCCACGTTGTCCTATTTACCCCATTTGTGGCTTGAAAGTTTAGTGTTGCACTAGAATTATTAAGCGGCCCTTCTCGGTATCCACATCCGTCGGTGACTCTATTATAGCTTTAACGAGAATTTATGAGGGTGTACAGTAGAGGTTGTTGATCGTCGGACTACGGTAGATTTGGTAGAACTGAAATAGTGCAGATTTCGATGCCATTATGGGTATGGATTGGTTAGTGTAGTGCTACATAACGTAGAATGTTTGGACCAAGACAGTAGATTCCACTTTCAGGGGACGGGTGCGAGAGTGGAAAGCAGCACGGCTACGCCAAAATGTAGGTTTATTCCTACCTTCTGGCGAGAGTTAATAGCTAAGGGTATTTACCACCTAGTCGGGGTTCAGGATGTTCGAGGTAGAGTCTCAGAGCCTCCGGTCTGTTCCGGTGGTGAATAGATTCCTAATGTATTTCCAGACGAGCTACACAGTATTCCCAGTAGGGAAATCGATTTTGCGATCGACTTGCTACGAGCATAACCCATATCAATTCCTCAGTATCGTATGGCTCTGCGGAGCTTCGAGAGTTAAAGGAGTAGTTGAAGAGATCACATTAGATAAGGGCTTTATCGGGCCAGTATTTCACCGTGAGGTGCGCCGGTTCTATTTGTGAGAAGAAGGATGGCTCGGCTCCGCGTGTGTATAGATTACCGGCAGGTGAACAAGGTTATAGTCAAGAATAAGTACCCGCTTCCCGGAATAGATGATTTGTTTGATCGATTACGAGGCGAGATATTTTCTGATATTGAATTACAGTCCGAATATCATCAGGGTCGAGTGCAGCCAGAAAGAGACATTCCCAAATCGGCCTTCAGGACACGATATGGACACTTTGAATTCTAGTTATGTTCTTTTGGTTGTGATTGCTAACAATATTTATGGACCTGATGAATAGCACGCCCAGTTATACCAGGAATTGTTCGTGATAGTATTTAATGATGATAATGCAGTGTATTCTCGCTCACGGGCGGACCACCGAGCTCATTCTGAGGCCGGTGCTCTGGATTCTCGGGGACCGTCGGTTATATGCTAAGTTCTCCAAATGTAGTCGCTGAACTGTTTAGCCTTCTTGGGGTGTATTGGATGTGGTATCTTTGAGTTGTGCAACGAAAAATAGAAACGATCGAAAACAAGGTCTAGACCTACCACTCCGACCTTGAAGTCCATGATTTTTCTGGGGTTGTAAGATACTGCAGAGGGCATTGAGGATTCTCCACTATAAACGGCACCTCGACTAAGCTAACGCGAAACTTGATAAAGTTTCGGTGGACGAGAGGCATGTGAGCCGAGCTTCCAAGAATTAAAAGACAGATTAACCTCCGCTCCAGTGTTAGCATTACCGGAAGGTACAGAAGGTTATTTAGTGTATTGTGACGCATCGGGTATTGGGTTGGGTTGTGTGTTGATGCAGCACGGTAAGGTGATTGCGTATGCTTCCAGACAATTGAGGAAACACGAAAAGAATTACCCTACCCCACGACACGGAGTTAGCGCCTTGATCATGCCTTAAAAATCTTGAGACATTACTTGTATAGAGCGTCCATTTGGATATTTTCACGGATCACTGAAGCCTCTGGTATATCTTCACTCAGAGAGGGAGTTGAATCTCTGCATTGGCGTACATGGTTGGAGTTATTGAAGATTATGACGTGGACATTTTTGTACCATCGGGAAAAGCTAATGTAGTAGCGGTCTCTCAACTTAGTAAATCAATGGGGAGTTTGGCATATTTGCGGCTCGAAGCGTGATTGATCATAGAAATACATCAATTAGCCAGCCTGGCCGTTGGTGGCGAAGCGAGAGGACAGGTGGTAATTGAGAACACCGCGGTGTCATCATTAGTTGCGGAATAAAGAACGGCGGTATAAGGGATCTGACACAGTCCCGGCAAGAGCGAGAATTCGGCCAAGGGAAAAGCGCCCAGATTTTCAAATAAGCAAAGGGATGAAATCTTTGCAATGTAAAGACGCCTCTATGTTTGAGATATTTCGAGGCTCCATCAGCGAGATTGTGAATGAGGTACATTCGCCCGCTATTCTCTCCACTGCAGCGCGACGAAAATGTACCATGATATCAGGAAATCTGGTGGTGGCCAAGTATGAAAGAGAAATAGCGGGTGGCCCAATGTACTAGCGCCCAGCGAGGTAAAGCGGAACACCGAAGCAGACAGGTTAACTCGGGACATAGCGGTACCTCTCACAAATGGGAAGCGGTAGACATGGATTTTTGTAGCGAGGATTATCCCATTACCCGGAGACATAGACATGATTCCACTTGGGTAATGGATTGGCCAGTTAATGAGGAAACCCATTACTTCACGCGGTAAGCTACTTTCTGGCATCGGATTATGCCGAATTGTATATCGAAAGGAGGAAATAGTTAGATTACACGGTGTGCTAGTATCTATTATTTCGGACGGAAGGGGAGCACAATTTACAGCTAGATTTTGGCGTCATTTCGAAAGGTTTGGGAACGCGAATTAATTTGAGCACGGCATTCCCCCCCAGAGACAGGATGGACAAGGCAGACGCACTATTCAAACGCTCGAAGATATGTTACGGGCGTGTGTAACTGGAATTTTGGGTAAATATTTGGGACGAGCATTTCTGCGATTAATTGGATTACTTATAATAATAGCTATCCCTCAACTATCCAGGATGGTGCCGCTTTGAGGCATTGTATGAGGCGAAAATGCGAGATCGCCGGTTAGTGCAGTTTGAAGTGGGAGAGTCGGCGGTGGGACAGACATCATTCAACAGTTAGAAGAGAAGGTAAAAACATCAGGAAACGCCTACCAATGCACTTGCCAGACCGCCATAAATCGTATGCTGATGTGCGGCGCGAGACTGAATCTGATGTGAATGATTGGGTATTTACGAAAGTATCTTTGATGAAAGGGGTGATGAGATTCGGTAAAGGGTAAGCTCGAGTCAGGGTTCGTTGGGCCTTATCAGATTCATCGAAGAATAGGCCGAGTGGCATATGAGTTGAACTTGCCTCCAGAATTAGAATCCGTTCACCCGGTCTTTCATGTATCTATGCTAAGGAAGTGCATCGGAGACCCGTCAGGCTTGAGTCGATCCGAGGATGTCCAGTTACAGCATCCTACGAAGAGGTTCCATTAGCTATCTTAGATAGACTTGATTCGTAGGTGAGAACCAAAGATGTGCATCTGTCAAGGTAACGTGGCATAACGGGAACCGAGAGGAGATGACTTGGAAGCGAGAGGAAGATATGAAAACGAGATATCCTCACTTATTTCAAGCCTAGTCGATCCCGAAAGGTATGTTAGTATTATGTATACGATTGCCTTATAGTATATATATAAATGAGATAATCGATTCCAAATTTTCATGTAATGAATACTATAGTATTGTGTGGAGTACTGTGTGGAGCTTTTACGCATTTGAGGTTTTAGGATAGTCAGTAATGCAAGGAAACTACGCCCAAAATTTTTCTAGAAATAAGTTGAAGTAAGTTGAAAACTCCTATAAATGAAGTTTACATTCGAGGACAAATGTTCTTAAAGGGGGGAGAATGTACACCCCGTAAAATTTTCGACACGTAAGATAGCCTATTCGCATGTTGGTTAAGAGTTTTGAATGCCATACATGCTTAGGAAAGGAAACACAGGAAAAGGCAGGATAAGAAATCCAGAGTCGAACCATCAGCGGATAGAGGTGGGCCGAGCCCTCCGCGATGGCAACGTGTCCCTTAGGAGGCCTCGCGTTGGCTCGTAAACGTTGGCCATTTATCTAGAATCAAGTATATAAACCTCCAAACTTTCGTTATTTATTTCATAAAAATCTTCATAATTTCTAAGCCTTGAGAAACGAGAGGAGAACGAGTTTTCCTTATAATTTTCGTTGGAGTCTACGCCATCAAACACGGTCCAAACTCAAATTAACCTCGGATACCGAGGTATTTAGCAGCAAGGAGCATTCCTGGATTTAGTTTTGTGAAATTCGGCCGGCAAATCGTCGCTACCAGGCGAGGTAAGTAAGGTACTCCAAATTAGTGTCAATATATAGCCTAAAGTGAGTATTTCTCCCTTATTGGACTTTGAGAAATAGCGAGTTTTTTTTTTTTTTTTTTTTTTTTTTTTAGGCGTTTTCGATAAGCCAAAGTTTGGAGCTATATATCAAAAGAAGTGATGTTTTAACGAATATTAGTGTATTTAGTTTACAATTGATAGATATGTAAATGCGAGTTTGGGAGAAATGGTAGATGCGACCCGAGCTTCGCCCGTTAGTTGAAAAATCCGAGAGGCAGGAATGTAAAAAAGCTAATTCGTTCGGCAAGTTAGTAATTAAGTATAGTAGATAGCGTGATATATAGAAGAAAGGATTGAGTGAAGTCTAGAATTGAGTCTAGTATGAGTTTAGCAAGCGTGTTTTTGAATTGCTTGAACATGTGTATAAAATTATGAGATATGTTTAGAATAAAAGTAATAAAGCAATATCAAGCCTTGAGATAATATTTCGGATACAGTATAGTGAGACGAGTGGATGCTTCTCGAATGCAATATAGCCACGTAGTCGAAAGATCCCGAGATACGGTATAAGCGGTATGAGAATCGGTATAACACGAAAGAGTTCGGAGGCTGAGAAATGAATACAGATAGTATTTTCAGTTCAAACATGCTTTCTATATGTGACTATTGATTGATGAGACTTGTTTGTATTGTGAGGCACCCTTTAGGCGTCCTCGCGCCACAGGTTGATAGCCCATGTCGACCAGCGAGGAGGAGTAGGTATACGTCACTCCAAGGAGTGGCATGCCGCCATGATAGGGCGAAGATGAGATGGAAACTTTCCCCATCGAGGCTGATCGACGCAAGCGGTGAATTTGTCTGTTGTGCGCTTGCGCCCGGGAAACAAATTACGAGATACGAACACGATTACGGTTTACGGTTACGTGCGAGTCCTCGGGCCGGTTACGATTATTTATATGAGGGCCATAGCCCGGGTGGAGACCCGGGGAGCCGATAGAAGTGCTCGTAGTTAGTAGATGAGTGGGTGATTTATTTTGGATGGTTTTTGACACGAGGGTAGGGATAGATAGATTGTTTGTTGGTTGGCACCTTGGAAGCTTATGGGGGTGGTATTGGTCTTAGCATTACATATATATGTATATATATGTTTATATATTAGCTAATAGACGGTAGATCGCCACGTCGACACGTATGCTCTTTGCCTTATTCTTGGTACGAAGCTTGATTCAGATTCCATCAGTTCTTACGGTCTAGATATATCCACCTTTATTCGAGTTTCTAGTTATGTTTGTTTATATTTAGATGTGTTTAGTTGCTTTGCATACTCGGTACCAATGAAATCTTTGCGCCCGTTGAGGCGGTATTTGCATTACTTACTGCGGTACTCATAGATGAGAACCCGATCCCTCGTGATTCTAGCATTTCATTGGGTCATCGGCTCCTATCATTCGGAGCTAGACGGCTAGAGGTCTATTTCCTTTCTTTTGTTGTACGGTATGGGTAAGGTCGGGGCCTGTCCCCGACCATTTTTATCGATATTCATAGAGGCTTGCGATTGTGTATATATATCTCTCCTGTGGTTAGTTGTTCCGGTCGTGTGGGGCTGTGCGTTTGTTTATTTATTGAGTATTTGTTAATTGTGTTGGCCGTGTGGGGCGTGTTAAGATAATAGTGGTGACCTTGCGGTCACATGAGACGTACAATATTTCTTGTGTTGAGTTAGAGATAACTTAGAAACTGACATGGTGGCCTTGTCGGCCCGCATAGGTTTCCTATAAGAGTAGGATTACAGTTGGGCGATGTTACGAACGGTGGCTATAGGCCCGGTTGGCGGAGGCTGTATTTACGGCCATTATATAGCCCACGTTTATTCCATGAATCTGCGATAGAGCCAGCCGGGCACCGGATGTACTTAGGCTGATAGTTTAGCAGTCAGGTCTAATAGGGCACGGGTGCCCGATCCTTACCCCCCAAGGCGGGGCGTGACTGACCGAATACGAGACCGGAGTATGGTTATGGGCGTGAAAATCGGGCGATTTGTGTTCGAAATAGGTTAAGGGACTTGTAAGTCACTTTATTTACCTTTGTGTTCTATGATTGCTTGGTTTGTGTTAGGGTGATTATTGTTACTTGAGGAAGAAAGGTATATTGACGATAGGGATTAATTAATGAAGTCTATGAAGTACTTGTTTGCACAAAACGGTACTCTTTGCCCGGCGAGACCGCGGTGGTGGCGGTAATGCCGTAGTAACAGCGAAGATTAATTTTGCGAGCGGACTAGTCGCACCACATTGGTTGAATTTTGGGCATGGATGATATAATAAATACTGATTATGAAATGGCTCCGGGCCATGATTGTGTTATAGCTTGTAATGTGTTATTCTTATTTGTATGTGATTTTGTTGATAAATTAAAGCTTTGTGATATGTTGTTCCCGGAAATGAAAGGTAGAATCTCACGATAAGCGGGCAAATAATTGAAGTGGTATGTAGAAATGGAAAAGTAAATCATCTACGTAGATAGAGATTCTGTGGCCGAGTGAGAATTCGGATGGCTTGATTTTAGTATGATCAAGTTGGTAGTGAATACTTGAATATGAGTGGCTCGTGCTTTCGGTGAGCATCAGAAGCGATATGAGTGACTAAATGAACGGGTATGACTAAACCGAGGCAAATTTAGGATTTGAAGGTTCCGCGTGCCACACCGTTCAAATAGGATAAATGAATCATTTTTTTTAATTTTGGATTACGATTCAGGTTATTTATATTGTTAAAATTTTATAGACAAATCGATGGAATACATATATTTAGTAATATTCCTTTTTAGATATTCGAGATTAAAGATTACCTATACAGCCAAATTTTTTAGTAGAAATAAAAGGCCTTATTCTTTAAAACTTTCATAAAGAAAAAGATTTTTCATGTTAAAAATCTGAACTTGTATAAACTATCTAATACCGTTACCTCAATATATTCATGTTCATTGCCTTTATATGTTGGTACATATATATAGTTGAGAAATAATCGAAGTGTAGCTTGACCAGTCATTTTCACTTAATATAAAGATGATGAAAGATCAAAATAACCTTTAAATTTTATAAGCTCTAACATAATAATATCCATCATTTTTAAAACTTAAAACTTTTTCTTAAAATTTACTATTTAAATATATTATTATTATTATTATTTTTATTTTTATTATTATTATTATTATTATTAATAATAATAATAATAATAATAATAATAATAATAATAATAATAATAATAGATAATAATAATAATATTTATGACATTTAAAATTTAGTTCTCATTTATATGGAGTATACATGCACGAAATGCTCGTAAAGGGGTTATTCCCTTCGTTCCCTTTTATTTGTCACGTTTTGCTTCATGAAAGTTAATTTGACTAATTTTAAAAACTAAATCAAATTAGATTAACTTAATATTTTAAATTTAGATATACAAAAACATACAAAAAATATTATAAGTTGCAATCTTTTTCATATTAATATGATGAAAATATTAACTCTAGGATGTAGATTTACATTCGTGCAATTTTAACTTTTCCGAAAGTGAAGGCATTATTGATAAATAAAAGTGAATGGAGAAAATAATATTTATTGAAAGAGAAACTAAAAAGAAGTCAAAATTAATTAAAGCAAAAAAATATCGCTTTGAATTGATAAAAGTGAAAGAAAATAAAATTAATGAAAAAGATTTTGAAACATAAAAATAAAAAATAAGACCAGAGAAGAAGTATAGAAATTAATAAAAAAGACAAAAATCAAGACCTTCGGCAAGCAAAAGAAAGCCAAAATTTAGTGTTGCAAACAGGTTCAAACCCTCGTTGCTTGTGTGGTATATTTCACCTTTTGCCACTGGCACCATTAGCTTTGTTATTACTTTGAGTGCCATGAATAATATATACGCTATTTCTTGTACATATATATACATATATGAAATTTCAACGAGGTAATCGGAATGTTGTGGCACCGCCAATGTTATACATATATCCGCCCTTAGACTAAACGTTCATACGGCTGGGTATGCAAACATGAGTATGCAGACAAGTATGATGAGTAATTCATTTGGGCGGAGTGTACGGTACATGAAATTCTAGAGTCCTCTACGGTCATGACTAAAAGGGCAAACATAAGACCATTTATGGAATGTGTGTACAATAATGTGAAGGAAGCGTGCCTTGGGGCATATCATTGATGGTATGATTGTAGAGGCAGAGATTGTGTAGATGTGACATGATATATACGACTGCAATAACAAGATGTACAGATATACAAGTGTGATTTGAGATATCTGAGCATAATTTAGGTATAGCATTGAGAGGCACAATTGAGGGTGTAAATATTATGATACGGTATGCAAGGTAATACTCTACATGACATGATTATGGTATAGAGACATGGTGTGAAATTTGGGAGAGACAGGTATGTATATGTACTTTAGATGTGGAGGAATTAACTCCATTGGTATGGTTTGATGCTTTCCTTATATATTATTACTTGAGCTATCTAATTTGTATTGTAAATTTGTGATTGAATGCTTGATCAATGTGGGCGTATGGGTTATAGAAGGTAACACAACTAAGTTATCAATGGTAATTAATTACTAGGAGATTGTTGGTTAAGCTTATTATTATCATGTAAATAGAAGGATAGAAATGGAATTAAAGAGGGTGAGTTAATCATGCGGGGCAAATAATAGGTCATTAAATAATGATTATGGAAGCAACTTGTGATAATGGAATGCTAAATGGGGTATACGTGCTACACGATTTATGGCGGGTTAATAGAGGAGATGATCGCGATGCGCTCTTTGCTAACTAGGGTGGCGCTGCAGCGGAACGGATCACCATTGTAGCGAGATTCTTTGTCGATCAAGGTATCTGGCTACCTTGAGGTGGAAAGAGAGCAAAATAAGATGCAAGAAGCGAGGGGCTAGAGGGTAGGGTAGGTGCTTGAATATTGATGAATTATGGGAATCAAATAAAGTTGTGAATAAACTCTTGGGGGTTATAAATATAATTTAGAGTTGTTGTTGCATTTATGAATTCGATTGTATGTTAAATTATATGTTGTCACATAAACTAATCTTAGTCGGTTGATGATGCCCTAAATTTACATCGGTGTATTGATACTACCTTGCTACACCTTTTTGGTGTAGGTTGTAGAAAGTTTGAGGTTTCATGATTGACGTGGAGTACTCAACCTCGGCTTCGTATTCTTTTTTGCAGATGAAGTTGTGTTATTTTATTTGTCAAGAGTTTTTTTAGTAAATCTCTCTTGTACTGTCTATACTAGATCTTGAGAGTCATGGTTAAAAAAAAAAGATTTATTATAATTCTTGCAACATTTGTATCGTTCAAGCTAATGAGTATTTAAATTATTTTATTTTATACTTTAGTTTAAGAAAATATTCTCTTATCAAGCTAATGTCGATATCGGTACCGGCACGGCTCTTATTCGGATCGTGACAAGTTCGTATCAAAGCGTCGGAGTTATCATTATCACAAGTACAAGAGCAATGTCGAATAGACTCCTGCAGATTGGTGTGTATATATCACATCCAATCTTCGGGAAACTATAAGGCATCTAGGAAGTTTTCACTTTATTTCTTTCTTATCGTGTTGTACGATTATGCCGATCACCTAGGTTGAGTCCAATTTATCCAGAGGATTTCATTTGGTATCTCAAGGCTTAATTGATATATATGAGGATACGCGTTATAGAGGATATGAGATAAAGCTGGTGGGCGGGGTTGACTTGAGTTGACCGGAATCTGACAAGGGCCCCTACGAATTATTCAACTTCGCGAGTTTCTTCTTTGCGAGGTATGACTCCTTTGTAGAGGTCTTGCTATAGTGAGTGATGTACAACGTGGCAGATCCGTTGCGCGGTAGGGTGATCGCTACGATCAATGTGAAAGTCGGGAAGAATGCCGAATTCCAAAATTCCACATTTTGAAGGGAAGAAAATAGATATGTTGAATTTAAAACAAACAAGCGATGCGAATATAGTGAAACAATGGCGGATATAATAAAAGTGGGCCAAAATACGACGATGTACGAGGATGAAAACGGGCATTCGTACACCAATAGGAAAAACAATTACCAACATCCAAGAACAAGAAATAAAAGTAATATTGTCTTAAGAGCCCCAAACGGTGGATACCCAAATCAAGTCAAGAAGTAGATATTGGGGGGAAGGGGGGCGGACTGCGATCTTCTTAGCCCAGGCACCGTCACTTGCGTGCTAGGTTCACCGGTCGCTCCCTCCTCGAATCCGGCCCAGAAGAAAAGTACTCTGGGAGATCCCTCTTGGTCGCACAGGGTGTCTGAGTGCGGGTGGGAGACGCTTGAGGATCGCCTTGACCCTTGTCCACACGCGAACCGAGGGCTTGTCACGAGTGTCGTTTCTTCTCCTTCGCCAGGTCCTCCCACTACTACAAAAAGAGGGCCTTTAGCGGCAATTAAAAATGCCTTTCGCGGCAATTATAATTGCTTGCTATTACCTCTCAAACGATTAAGCTTTGATGTTGTACACGGGGTTTGCTTAAAAGCTTTACTTTGACCATTTAAAAAAAACACAATCGGTAAATGTGATTTAATTGTCGCTAATAGGCATATGCTTTATGCTGACAATTGTTAGCGGCACTTATAATGGCCGCTAAATACATTAGAAATGACCTACTCCACCTTTTAGCGTCAATTATAATGGTGCGAAAGAAATTTTGCGGCTGTTGAGTAGCGACAATTATAATGGACAATAAATCTATTTCCCAGATAGTTCATAACACTTTCTTTGTCTATTTATATTGCTACTATATCAAATTAATTGCCTCTAAAATTTGCCTACTTTACTTGGCTATTGTTAGCGTCAATTATAATGGCCACTACATTTGATCCAAAATGACTTCATAACCACTTTTAGTGTCTATATTTATTGCCATTAAATCTAAATAAATTGCAGCTAAAAGTTACATATGCTAACGACTATTATGTAGCCACAATTATTACAGCTACTACACGTTTCTAAGCGCTATATCAATAAATATAATAATATTAAAAAAAACAAAAAACCAACCAAAAAAAATGAAAAAATATAATATATTTCATTAATTCCAAATAAAGAAAAGCAAGTGGTAATTCATAATACTAGTGCAATTAATGAACAAAAAGACAATACTTTGTATTTAAACTAAATAACTAATGTCCTTTGTAATTGTTCCTATCAGCGCAATTTTCTAAATGCATAGTCCTCAAACAAATCCATGGCCCGATCTTCATAGTATTGGGAAATCTTCCCGCGTGCTATTCAAACATCATATTGTATGACACGAAATAATAAAATATATGACAGTCAAAAGGTGAAATCTAATATTAACAAGAGTAGCATTTATAAATATAATATATTGTGAAATTGGTAGGACTCAAAAATTTTACCAAATTTTACTAACTCTTTAAATTCTTAAAAATTTCGATTCTCTCTTTGTAAATAGGACTACCAACTTGTTTACAAAAGCAATTCTATATTGAAAACACATTCCAACATTTGACATCTCTAATATAATACTAATTAACAACTTCATCTACACAACATTCTTTGATGTCAATAGTGAAACAGAACACCTCAAGTTCATCTTTGAAAATATAAGAATATTCATTTTGGAGTGAGTGCAAACTCTTGATGATGCACCACATCAAATTTTTCTAACTCTTCAAATTTTTAAAAATTTCGCTAGAGTCTCCCCTATAAATAGGACTACCAAAATTTCAACTTTGTTTACAAAAATAATTCTATCTTAAAGCACATCAACATCTAACATCTCAAAGGAAGCTGAAACAGACAATAGATGGAGTACATCCAAAGTTACCCATATCCTTCAAGTTATAACAATGCCTAAGATAAAGTTACATAATTCAACAATATCTAACTCAATTCGTCACCCATATCCTTCAAGTCATAATAATACAAATGGATAAGTTACCTCACTATTAAGAGGAATAATACATAAACTCTATAGAATAGTTGTTGAATCACATATTTAACGTCGACAACACCGGCATCAACATATTGCTAGTTCATATAAGAGTACTATGTTAACATATTTAGATAAATGAACAATGCTAGTGAGAAGATGGAGTATTTTCAGAAACACTATGTCCCTTAAACAAGATTTGTAGCGGTGTTATGCTCGTTCATGACCACTGTTCGCATGAGGGAATCTAAAAGTAGATAACATTATTTTGTAAGATTAAAATTTGATAAATGTATCAAAAACAAAATTGAGTTACTGGCCATCTGAAACTCCATTGATAGTCTGATTTATAGATAATTCATTTGGAGCATTTCTACTCATTGCTTTTCTCATCCAGCTAATTCATATATCGAGTTTCTATTGATTTTGTTTGACCAAACTCATTTCTTCAATTTGTTTTTCATTTAACTCTTTTAACTTTGCTACCTCTTCTTCTAACTTTTTTACAATCTCATTAGATGAATCCTCTTCAACTATGTTTCGAAAAGGATCTACTATAGTATGAAGGAGTTGGACCAAGTCTTAAACCATGTACATGATCAATTTTTTCATTTCCTAATACTTGGGAATATACATCTCCTTCCCAAGCAATGAGCGAGAGTTGCTCGTTTGATCCCTCACTATTATAACTTTTTGTTGATCATGTCTTGTTCAATTAGTTAACCAAATATAAATTAATAATAATAAAAAAATGATCGAAGAAGTAATAAAAAAAATAAGATTAGTGATGACGATAACAAAAAAAAAAGAAAAATTGTAGGGTATGATGTTTATTTTAAAACTTACTTGAAAATTACTTTGATATTATAAGGAATAAAGGAATAGAATCCTATGTAAGGAATAAATTTTATCCTACTTTATCAAATCCTACTTTATCAAAAAAATAAAGAAGAAAAATCTTACAATTGTCTTTGCCTACTCTTCATCCAGTGGTCTACCATCCTTAGGTGGTTTATGAGTTAATATAAAAACTTTTGCTCGTGTAGGCTCAATCGCATTTTCAGCCCGATACATTAGTTGATATCAAATAAGCGTGAAAAAAGAGTTCTAAAATATTATAAGTTTCAATGTATAAACGAATACCTTCTCATCCATCAAGGTGGCAATACTTTTCGATCCTCCCGTGTGTCGCATCTTTTGCTTGGCCCTATTATTTCTGATTGTTTGGCTACGTCGCTGTCATTAAACCATAAAAAACATCTTATAATTTATATATAAAGATATAATTTTCTTGGTAGTATGGGTTCTTAATACTTCTAAATTAAATTGATGATACCTTAGCTTTTTCTGAAACCCAATAGGAGACCAGACCAGTACACTGATCTCTTGGTATACGATTCGGTTTTTTCTTCAACAACACATCTTTGGTCTTAAATTTTGTCATATAAATACTTTTTAAGTCACATTTATAATCTTTTCATTTCTTTCCTAATGACTTTATGACAAACTCTTCTCCACGTTCTGGGATAGAAAACTTCTTTTGAAAAAATAAAAATAAATATTTATAAGATAATATCATGTAAAATGAAAATAATATCTTAAAAGATTCATGTATTATAAGATAATAATAACTCCATACCCTCACAAACTCTACCAATTTCTTTTTTTCATTTTTGTCAAAACTTCTCCAATCATTTATGTGTAACGACGTCAGTTTTGGAGTTTTAGCGATAATTCCTAGAAAGCTTGCAAGCTTGCGACCATCTTTTCCAATGGCTTGGTTACGACTATTGAACGGGACATCAACTGTCTTTCCTAGAGGCAACTTCCAAATATCTTTTAGTAATGTGGGCCCACGAACCTTCCTTTCTTCTGAAGTACCTAATATAGAAAAGATTCAAAGGTCATTAGTTAGTTGAAGTGATAAACTAAACATTAGTTAGTCTTTGTATTTGATTCTCCTATAAGGTATCATAACTTTCCAGATATCATTCTTGATCTCGAAGTACTTTGTCTTGACCAAGCATAACCTAGTGGAGAAAACTTCTTAGTTTTTTGTTAACTTCATCAATGATTACAAATTTTGTTTAGACATTTTTCTCTATGCTTTTACTAAGCTCACACATTGGTTACAAAATGAAGTTTCTGATGTGGGTTTTCAAGATTTTGTTCATGCTCACATTATTTCATCTGTTTTCAAGTTATCACTAGCCCAAGAACTAGAAGCTGCACCAGAGCCAATTTGTGCAGAGGCTGATAGGCTTTCTCTTCTTGGATTCAAAGCAAAGATATTGAAGAACACTACTAATTTTTGTGGGAATCATTTTTCAGGACAAATTCCTTCTATAATAGGAAATTTCAAGAATCTGTAGTAGCTGTGTTTAATCTATTGCTCTATCTCAGATCCTTTTTCCTCATTAAACCAATTTACTTTTCAACTTAACTCAAAAGAAAGAGTTTGTAATTTCCCGGAAGCTCAAAATCAATATCCGAAACTTAATTTAGAAAATCTGGAAAACTGCAGAATTGTTGCAGAACGATCCACTTAACGACTCGTTAAGTGACCCCACGGATCGTTAGGTGAGCCGTGAGGAGGAGGCTGGAGATTTCAAAGGAAGGGGACAGTGTACCCAACGAGAGACCTCACGAGTCGTGGTCACTTACCACATCCCGTTCGGTCACTCGTGGGCAGGCTCTAGTTGGTATTATATATAGTCGTCCAGTGTACTTGACGAGTGGGTGCAACGTGTCGTTGTCAGTGCAGACGACTTGTTAAGTAACTCATTACAAGACTTGGCATTAAATCCCTATAATGAGACAGTGTGGTCCACGAATGGTGACCACGAGTCGTGGTGAGTGACCACGACTCGTTGAGTCCCTCGTGGTGACTTTAGTGAATCCGGGAAGTAGACCTAAAGAGAGGTCCCAACGAGTCATGGTCCCAACCAGCGACTCATTGAGTGACCCGTTGGGACCCCGTCGACCAGTTTTTAGAATTTTACCAGGGTTATTTTAGTAATCTCCTATCTACTTAGTCCCTAAACTACGTCGTTTTCAACCTAAATTCAGAACTATTAGAGGGTTTGAGCGGTTCCCCCCTCTCATTCTCACGCCTACACTCAGAATTTCATTGACGGTTCTCCCAAGAAACTCTCTAGAAGACTTAGGGTTATTCAATCATCGCAGCAGTCCAGGTCCTTTTCTTCAGGGAATTTTTTACCAGGTATGTGGGGTTTTAGCAAGGGGATTATTTTTCCCTTGTGCCCCAAAATTCCTCCTCAATTTCTCCTATAAGTTTTAAGCCCTAAGCTTTCGAATATGAAGAGTATTCATGTTTATTTTCATTTATTTCTCTTAGAATGATGTTCATGTAAATGGTTGATATGATCCCCATAAATTCCTTGTCAAATTGTCGGTATTCATACAGGAAGTGAATTTAAGATCTAACTATTGAGTAATGGTTTTTACTTGTGAAATTCCCTCCAGTGAATGAAAGAATGATTTGGGTTGAATTCCTAAAATTTTCTTGCTATTCGTATATGTTGGGTAAGTATCTCATGGATCAGAATGACTTTACTACGTTGAATGAAATTCTCTATTAGCTGCTTAGTAATTTAGTCAGTTAGAACACAAAACTCTATCAGACCAGTCTCAGTCAGAATCATTTCAGTCTAGCTTCAGTCAGATTTTTAGCAACCTCAGTGTTGTCTAGAAAATGTCAATTGATCAGTTTGACTCCAGTTATTTTTTAGGTGTTAATGGTGCCTCCCATTTTTCTGACTCAGATTCAGATTTCAGTTATTTGGTCTATTAGGAGGTCATGACATTCAGTTATAGATCTGACCAGCCCCAGGACCCCAGTTCAGTTATTAGTTGTTCTGTAGACGGTTACAATGCTTCTAGATAAGCAGCTCTGACCAGTCTTAGAACCCAGTTTCAAAATCTGGTCCGCTAAGACTCTTTGGGTACATGCAGTTATTCGGCCCTGACTAGTCTTGAGCCCCAGTGTCGAGCTATCAGCTTAGCAATTCAGTTTAGGTTTTTCAGTGGGAGTGGAACTTAGCACCGAGCGGGTCGGGGTTCCAGCGCACCCAGGTTTCCAAAACTACGTTGCTAGCATAGGTTACAATATTACTTGGCCTAATTGGCCTCAGATATTTTTGTGATCACCAGTTCATGCCTTTATACCTTGGCAAGATATATTGG
>JACEIK010005421.1:78476-100917 GCA_018107945.1 Datura stramonium | reverse complement strand
ATATAAAAAATAAATATCATAGAAAATTAAAAGAGATCATTTAAAAAAAAAAAATTACTTTGGTGCACATATCCGAGGCAAAATATTATTTACATCTTTAGAGGTGAAATCGGCCCCTTTGTTGTGTGGCAATGGCTGCCGCAATTTGGGCATCTTCTTCTTCGTTCGCTCGCGCTCTCCAGCCTCTCCTCAGTCGGAGCACATCTCTCTCCCCTATCAACTGTACTCTTCATCAATATAAATCACCTAGTTGGTTATTTTTCTCCGCAAGCAGTAATAAACCTCCAAACTTCGCTGTTTATGCTCAAGCTAGGCGAACTTTATCTTCCAAAACCAAAGGAGAAGAAATGGCCACCCGTAAGTATCCTTCTAAATTCTGAACAAAAAATATATCTATCTGTAGTCACTTTATTTTTTCCCGCAAATTGATTTTTTTTTTGTTTGTGTGTGTGGTAGCTGCTGATTTGAGTGTCGAGGGACCTCTGAAAATTGTAGAATATCCAGACCCGATACTGCGAGCAAAGAATAAGAGGATTGGCACATTTGACAATAATTTGAAGAAGTTAGTTGATGGAATGTTCGATATTATGTACAAGTGAGTTCATCCGTTTCTTATAATCCATAATTACTTATACATTTGATTAATTCTTTTAGTGCAAAAAGTAGTTGTTCAATCAGTAAACTGGATAACTCAATCTATGTGAGCTTCACAAAGCATGACTCATCCCAAACCGGATATAGGAGGAGGTTATGGTTGGTGGATGGCCAGCATAGAATAGTCTGTGTTGAAAACAAAACAAGTAGAACGTAACGCAGATTTAGCATAGTGAAATCCAATTAGTTTAATTGATTGATTATTGAATCACTAAGCTGGATTGTTGATGTTTGTTTATAAGAAAAGCGTTCTATTCAGAGGACTGTGAAGTGTTTGGCTTTGTTTTTATGCAGAACTGATGGCATTGGGTTGTCTGCACCACAAGTTGGAATGAACGTTCAACTAATGGTATTTAATGCAGCTGGGGAACGTGGAGAGGGGGAGGAGATTGTTCTCGTCAATCCACGTGTTAGTAGATATTCTAGGAGGATCATACCTTATGAAGAAGGTTGCTTGTCTTTTCCAATGATATATGGTGATGTTGAGGTATTTGGGCCTATTGACCATTCTTTGTTGGACGCCAAGTCCATCTACTGCCTTACTCTGTGAGTGTGCGTGAGAGAGAGAATATGAATCTCGTAGTCGAGTGGGATCAATGAAAAACTTAGAAAATGTAGAGAATTCTTAGTCTTCTTATTCTCTATCTTGTATAATACTCCCTCCAGTCCAAAATAAACAAATTTTTGAGGTGTGGTACACCCCTCAAGAAAGTTAATTAATTGCTCTAACCAAAGGGTTATTTGACAATATTACCCTTTTACTTTCTCCAAACTTTTCTTAATAGTAGAAATAATTAGTATTGGGATTTGAAAAACCAATTAAAGAGAAGGGTAACTTTGAAAAAATCAATTAATGTCTTTAAGCTTAGAAAAATTCATTTATTTTGAACGAAAGAAAGAGTGGTAGAAATTCACTTATTTTGGATGAGCCTTAATGGACGAACATAGTCCATGGGTATTTATATAGCCAAACCCAACTTATTGACACATACTTGTTATTGTTGATACCATATTACCAGCTCATGACATGACGGGGTTAGTCATAAATATATCTGAAAGGATGATAAGGTTGGCACATTTCCAACCTGATGAGGCTTACCTAGCATTTATGTTGTTGAATTTGGTACACTACACCATTCTAAAGAATTTGTCTTACTGTCTCCTGCTCCATGAAAAGTTGCTCCAGTGAGCTGTTCTAACTTCTATAGAAACCTGCACCTTCTATTGCTTTCGGGAAAAGCATATGTGATATCAGAAGTTAAAAGCTACATGTATCTAACTTCCTTGATCCTTCAAAGTCCTTCACTCACTCAATTTCAAACCTTTTGACGAATGGTCAATTTTGTTGGTTGTGCTTTAGGCATGTGTCTATCCGATAAAGCAGACAGCATCACAGGAACTTAATGCCATAAGACATCTTAATCCTCTAGTTCGCAAGTGTGTCCCAATTCAACAAGGACCTTCCAAATTGTATGGCATAATTTTTCTTCTGTCTCATTAACGCAGTAAAGAGTTTAATCATATAGCTGCTTGGATTATGTGTGACCTGTACAAACAGTGTCACTGTATTAAGTAAACATGCTAGCCTAAAACTCTAATTATTTTAACAAATGCTTGCCTGATAAATCTTTGTTGGCTACTGCTTTAGCATCTAGGAACTTGAATCTGCTATTTGGATAGTGAAGTTTTTTGGCTTTCTAAGTTATCACACGGTTAGACTATTTATATATGTTGTGTGTTTGCAGAGACCAGACTCAGTTAAGGTGGATGCACAGGACATTAATGGTGCAAGGTTTGAGATAAGCTTGTCTGCGCTTCCAGCACGAGTCTTCCAGCATGAATTTGATCACCTACAGGTGCTTTTTCATTTCTATAAATGCAGGAGTTGTGTTTAACTGTACTTTCTCAAAATTTATGGTTGGTTTGAATTCGCAGTCTCTCCCACTCACACGTTTTGCCTTTTCATTTACTTTTACTCAGACAAAGTGTTTTGTAAGTCTTTCCTGTTGCAGTAACTGTACGTTGAGCAGTCCAATAAAAAGATTAAGAACCGGAAAGACTTGAGTTCAGAAGTCTTCCCAGTTCTGATTCTTTTTATTAGACTACTCAATGGTGTTACTACTTGAGTTCAGAAATTTGTAGTAGTTTATAGTGTGTATGCAGTCTTTGACGAACGTTAATCAGAAAGTGCATGACTGCATGATTTGCTTCAAACACAAAACTTAGTTCTCCTTGGAGATTTCTTGTTAACTCAAGTCTGCAATGTGCAGGGAATTCTTTTCTTTGAAAAAATGACTGACGAAGTCCTGGACACCATCCGTGAAGATTTAGTGGTTAGTGAACAATTGTTAAAGTTGGGAGATATACATCTAGCAGGTGATACACCTGGAAACCAAGTCTTTTGTTGCTTATCTTTGTAACTGGATTTTACAGGCGCTAGAAAAGAAATATGAAGATAGGACTGGGTTGCCAACCCCTGAAAGCATAAATACACGAAAAATAAAGAAGGCTGCTGTTGGATTTGGAAAATCCTGAGATCACTGATATCTATGAAATGTTCTCAGGTTTTATGATGCCTTACCTTTATTTCATTTGTTTATTGTTTTACTATATGTGCTTAATATTTGCTACTTGATGTATGCAGTATTTGTGTGATGAAGCACAAAATGGGAATGCCAGCTCTTGCTGAACCTTGGTATGTGATTGATTGAGACACTTGTGCTTTGTGGAGCTTTCTAAATGTGTGTTCGCTGAGGTTTATCCTTCTACTGATACTGCTTTGTTTAGGAATGATAGGTTACCACAGTAATTTGTATTGAAGAACTGTAAGTACATTTGATCGAGCTTGAAAATCAAGAAGTGTACTTGTTGACATCTCTTTTTATTTATTTTTCCTTGAGAGAGAAAGTGTTGTTTGAACACTTCGGTTATTGTAGTTTTGTGTGGAGAAAACCACCTCAAGAGAAGGGAGATGGAGAACATAGAAAACCACTTATAAAAGAATACATATACTACATCTATCTTTTACAGAGCAAGAAGCCTAAGGTGTTGTGGAAACCCAAATAAAAGACAGTGCTAGGAGTCTGTCAAATTGCATATGCATAATTGTGCTTTGAAACATATATGGCGTTAATAACTTATGACAAATATATTAAAAGTTTGTCAGAGAAAACAAAAATATAGTGCATTAGTTCTGCCTTTGAACTGCAAACAGATTCTGGGGATATTTAAGTCTAGACCTAAAGGAATCAGGTGAAATTTCTGATATGTAATGAGCTTTGTTCACTATTCTAAATTTAATATCTAACAACTCATTTTGCACCACTTAGGCAATATGTTTTTTATCCTGATTTAACGAGTGTTCTAGGTGAATTTATGACGAGGGTAGAGCAGTTTCTTCATAAGGTCTATGAATTCATTAAGAAGCAAGTTTCAATCTCACTCATTAGCGTAACACAATATCTCAAACCTTAAGAGTAGACGTTCTGACTTATAGAATAGTTGGATCACCTCTCAGGCTAACGACTACCCAATAGCTATCAACCCATGTAAACCTAGTTAGTGAGATCTCCTCTGACTAAAGTTGTGAAATTATTGTGTGAGCCGTAAGTCTCATTCCCCTCAATGTGTTGCTCACTAGGCTTGACATTAGTGACATGGTCAAATAGAATTTTCTTAATTCATTTAGATTGATGGACTCAACTATACATTCAATCTATTACCTCATGCATTTATTCAGAATAAATTGGCCCAGCTACTGTCGGGTTGAGACTAGGCAGCTTAACATTCAGAATTTATCATCAGTAAAGTGATACAATTTGTGCTAGTGGCTATAGTGGACATTTTAAAATGTTTGAAGTTTGCGTTTTTCAAACTGATGTATTAACAAAGAGTTATTCAGTGGCTAGATCTACAGGCATTCTCTGTGGTAGTCTATCTTAGTTTGATGGAGATAACCATTCCTTTGGTAGATTACGAATGAATTGTGGTTCCACTTCTGGTTCATAAGGCCTGTTGAGTTGAATAAAATACTGTACTGCCTCTAGTTATGAAACTTGAGGCTCACTGTGCTGTTGTTGGCAAGTTGGGATTCAAGTGATTTTCCTCTATAGTAGATATGTGTGCCTGTGTATACGTGCAGTATGGTTACATGTATATTTGAGTTCTAGATTCACCTATGAAGTGATATAGTTGAATCTGTCATATCTGCCATGGTACTCATCATTACTATGGGTTATATTACTCTAAAATTGTAATGATAAATAATAATTTTAAGTGACCAAAAAAATTTATCAAAGACCTAGTCCTAGTAGACAATCATTTTCCTGGGAACTAAATCTTCAACCCTACAATGTTTTTGGCTCAGAGTGGTGATGCCAGCAATAGTGACTTGATTAGCAACTGGCAGTCATAGTTTGCTGGAATATTATTTTTTCGTAAGGTGAAGTAATCAATACTCTATATACATTTACAGGTGGTGTCACTTTCAAATTTTCAACAAGTATCAGCATAAATTTTGTTGTTGGAGTCATAATGCTTGTTCGTAGTTCTTCATGAGTTTCCCAGCAGAATGGGTTTGTGAAATCTCTTTTTTCTTTGGGTAATTGTTATATGTAAGGCAGGAAATGACTTACAGGCTAAACAAACATCTTTTAATGTATATGTTCCTTTTTGGAATTGGTAAATATTATCAAGTACACAATGAGCATGAGCCACAATTTACAGAGAGACTGAGTATAAGATATTGTCTTAGAGGGAGATATTTGGAGTCATGAAGTAAAATTTGAGACAAAGCTTTAGTGTCATCCTTCCCCAGACTGCCAATGCTACTTCTACCCAGTTTGTTTTGTGCATGTATGCTGCTGAACAACACTGTATGACGGGAGAGTCATCTGCTGCAATTTTCGGGCTCGTTATGTGTTGCATGCTTGCTTTGTCTGTGGGGAATGAACTTAAATGTATTTGAATTTGTCACACATTTGGTTAGTTACTATGTACTATGTATTTTGTGGCATGTCGCAAACATAATCTGATGGATCACGCCTTGAGCTTTAAAGTTTTGAGGTTTATATTTGAGGTGTTATTTACTTTGTTGAGTGGTGCTTCCATTCTGATAATAGCTGAATGCTTGGGCTTCACTTTGTGGCTCCATTTTACCGTCAGATTTCAAAGTTTTTGACAGATTGTGGCAATTCAGTTAAACCTGTCAACTTGGATGCAGGCATGCACAGAGGCATGCTTAGTCGTGTGGTTACCCATTGTTCTTCATATGCTGGAGGAAAGAATGAGCAGGAAACGCTGGAACAATTAATCGATAGTGCCAAATCGAGTGAACTACTACAATTTGTATCTTGAAGAGTTTGCTCTCATGCTGGACTTTTCATAATCTGCTATAGTTCTATTGATGTTTTCCTATTAAGCTTTGAAAACTCTAGTCATTGTAGTAACTGTAAGCCTGATGATCCCCATAACAGGGTTTGGAGGAGCAATCATTTTGCCTTTCAGCTGCAAGAGTAGCTATATAAAAATCACATGGAACTGAATTGTTGCAAAACGTTTCAACTGGAGAACTATTTCTAGTTGGCAATTGGGTCTTGAGAATGAGATAGGTTTGGCTAGGAAGTAGAAACACGAAATCGGGTAAACCAGAAGTAGTGGTTGTCCTCTTTAGAGGCAATAGTGGCTCAAGCGTGAGACTAGTAAAATTTAGAGGCTCAAAAAATTTTAATGGTGAATTTTATGATGTTATTTTCACTTAAAACAATATTGAAAGTTGTAAAAAAGAAAAAGTGCAATATTTCTATAAAAGAAAGAAAAACTATCTATATTTCATCATAAATATTTTAACATTTTGAATTAAATCTTCATATTAACAAATAAAGTTTCTATAACAACATTCAAGGCAATGTACTGTAAACAAGTGACTACCATTTAATCAATTATTTTATAGATAATAATATTATTACTTGAGGTTAAAGACTTTATGTCTTTTAAGAATATTATATTAAAAACAAGTAGTATGTCAGAATAAAAAAGGGCAATACTAAATTATTATTTTTGTGTGTGTGACTATATATTTTAAAATTTGATTTTAGGGTGCTAATTTTATTGAGACGCCCGTTGCAATTGTGGAATTAAATGAGTTAAACAATATAATGACCAAAGCAGACGTCACAAAAAAATCATGGAATATTGAGGTTTTTATTTATAAAAACGATGGATGGAGTTATTTGGTACTTGCGGGTTGAGTAGAAGTAATCAGTAAGCATAAGCTGATCCAAAATTGTTTGGAATCAAATTTGATTAGAAGGTCATATGGAATAAATAAAGAGAAAAGTGTCAAAATAGTCCAAAAAAATTAAACTAATTACGTAAAAATGAATTGTTTCATACTAATTATCAAGTAATATTCGGTCCACAAAAATAATTACAATTTGTGCCCCACTATGAAATTGAAGGTTTTGTGCATAAAAGATATCATGGTAGTATGAATATCTTTGCGATGGTATCATGAAGTATATTATTGTGATTGTATGGGCCTCTTTGTGATGGTATTATACGCTGATTAAGGAGTGTATCGGAAGAATTGCTCATTATCAGTGATACCATGACAGTATATGAATATCTTATGTGATTATCGCTAAAGGATTAAGGAATCATTGTATTATTCTGAAGAATCATTCATCGCTATTGGTATCGACGGTATATGAATATCTTATGATAATTATCATGAAAGATTGCAGATGAGGTATTTTACGCATAAATAATTATAGGGATATAAAAGTAAAACGGTAGAATCGTATCGTATAAATATTTTACTCGAACAAATAATTAGGTAAGTTTTCCATAAAATAAACATGCAAAACACTAATTAAAAACAAACAAACAACAACGAAAAAAAGGAGATGCTATGTTGTTGTTGTTTTCTAAGAAAAACGTTTAGCTATTCATGTTCTGGAAAATTCATTTGAGCCTTACATTATGTGTTTGGTCAAAATTAAGAAATGGGAACAAAATGAGTTTGGTGTATGTATTATCTGGAAATGGAATATGTTAGGAGTATTTAATAAAAATTGTTTATTTTTATATTATGCTTTCTAAACTCTTTTGTCCCCGAAAAAAAAGAAAAATATATTGTACCTTTTTTGTCTCGATTTATGCAATATTCTTTCTATTTAATCTGACCAAAGAAAATATCAACTTCTATAATTAAAAATAATTTAATTTTAAATATTTAAAAAAACATTTTTTATTTTTTTTATTTTTTTTAGTTTTTTTATTTTGTTAAATTTTAAAAAATAAATTTTTCTTTTTAAAATTTTGTGCCGAGATAAAGGTGCCACATAAATTGAGGCGGACTAGTAATAGACTCTTGAATGAAAGGATAACTACGATTGTGTTTGGTATGGGTATTATTTTTAAGAAAATATTTACTACAGTAAAACAAGTTATTTCTTCTTTTATTTTCTTATGTTCGATATGCAACTAAAAATTATTATATTAAAAATATTTATATATCTAAGATAAAATTATAAGAAGAAAGGTGAGGAGTCGGGATAGAATGATAGGTGTTGTGAGTGGGAAAGAAGAAGAACCGCGGGTTGGGGTTTGGGGTGGGAGGTAGGTGGGGTGGATGGTTATAAGGGTGAAACCGGCATAATTTTATATTTAACTTTTAACTTATGATTTTTTTTTAAAAAATTCCAAAATACAAAAAAAACTGATTTAGGAATCAAAGTTATGGAATCTCTTTTAAGCCTTAAGAACTTAAAAATTATAAATTAATATAAAATTTTTAATTTTTAAATTCATGAATTCAACTATTAATGTATTTTTAAATAATTTAAACTAGAAATTAAAATAAAAAAAAATAAAGAAAATAAATTAAAATAGTAACAAAAATGAACAAATTAAAAAATCTCACCTCCTCTGAAAATTAGAGAGTATAATTATATCTAATTTCCCACTGATCACATAATAAATATGCCAAACTATGTGGGAGGCTCTAAAAAGAATCCGCTTACGTGGGTTGTAGAGCACACAGATTCTTCAACTAGGATAGATTAAGGGAATATATACCAGTCAACATAGTGACGTAAGCCTAACAACTACCAACCAGAAGATTACACGTGTCCGTCTCTTACACCCAAAACTCCAATCAACTAAAATGGATAAAATTAGTTGGGGTCCGCCTCAGCGCCATCAAAATCACAGACTGCATCAAAAGTGAGAAAAAAGAAGAGCAGTATCGCAGAAGTCTGGAACCAGGTACCTGAAAACTTGGCCATACGCCATTTTCACTTCCACTTTTTTTCTTCCTCGCTTAGGGTTTTGCTGTTTGACTGTTTGTTTCAATCATATTTTCCGTCGCCAATACGAGCAATTCATTTCACCGCCGCAGGTACATATCTGAAATTATACTCCTTTTGTTGTCTTCTTTGATTTTTTTTAAGGAAAAAAATAGAATGCTATGAAGAAGAATGACAACTCCGACAGTTTTGTATCTGCTCAGCTGTTTGATTTTGTTGGTATTTCTATTTTCCCTATCCTTGTTGAGCTAGTACTGCCCTGCTCGGTTGTGGACTTACAGTATTGCTTTTGTCAGATTTTCATTAGCCTCTTGCTGATCTCTGGGTGAATCACAATATTATAGTGAACTTACACCATAGAAATTCGGTTGATGCAATAATCATAAATATGTCCGCGTCAACAAATTCATAATTGATCTCATGCATTTTTTTGTGGTTGAAATGTAGGATGTTAGTAGCTTCCTGCAAAGGCTCTTAAGTTTAAAAGATGGCCACAATTGCGTGGAACGCTGTGTTTTCTTCCAATAAGAAAACTGCGGAGGCTTTATGATGAGTTAGGAGAAGTTTTTTCAGCGTCTAGGAGTTCTCTGAACAATGGTAGACAGTTAAAAGCTAATTTTGGGATCATCTAGAGGCTCACGTGACTGATTTGAGTACTGAAGCACGTATCTGAACTGAGAGGGGTTTCGTGATGAACATGACTTTTGAAACTTAATATATCATAATGCTTGATGCTTGCAAGTTGCAACAAGCACTGAACTTCTATTTTGTTGTTTGCGGATAATTCTCTGAGTATTTATGTAATACCTCGTGTTTGACTTACTCGCCTTCTCCTATCAAAATGTTATAAAGAGTCTTGGTAGCACTAAAAGATTTTATAAATGTCTTATATATGCGGGAGTTATACCTTATTATCACCGATATGGCACACGGATATTAAATATGTGAAGATAGTGGTAGAATGCCTTCAATATCTTAACTAAACATCAAGTGGCTGAGTTCTGCTTGGGTCAATAAAGGTCAATGTTATATGAATGTATGCGATTTCTAGATCCAATGATGTGCTCTGACACAATTCTGAAAGTTAGTATGGTATCACTTGCGGTCATGTCTAAGTTCCAATATATGTGTCTTTATGATTCAGGCATTGAGAAGCTGACGATCTGTCATTTTAGTCATCACCATTTATCAGTATTACAAGCAAGTTTATCTGTAAGTCAGTGATATGGCTTCTGGCAGTATAATGCCTTCAGCAGGTAGCAAACCTATAACTGATGCCATGCTTATTGATAACCTCCCCAAAGAAATGAATGAATTGAAGATCAAAGATGACAATGCAGGAAAGGTTGTTCTTGGAGAGAGGATGCATGCTCTTTGTTGATTTCTTTTTTCCTTGTCTATGCTTGGTTATCTTTGCGAGTCTCACTGTAATAGCCTGATAGGAAATGGAAGCAGCTGTTGTGGATGGAAATGGAACTGAAACAGGTCACATCATAGTGACAACTATTGGGGGAAAGAATGGTCAGCCAAAGCAGGTGACATTCTCAATCATTTGACTCAACCTCGAAAATGTTATTTTACACTTGTAACTAATCTTTTATTGTTGTGCCTGTACCAAATACCAACAAATCCAAAGGATAAGAATTTGCATGTTGTTAGAAAAATGGCATTGATATTGTGGATTTTCATGAATAAATCCCTTTGCATTAGTTTCATTTTGGTTCTGAAATCAGTAAAGAAGGCTCAATCTATACTACGGCTGGTAATTGATCTATGGATCTGATGAGTAAATCTTTTCTAAATCAGTTTTGTTTTGGCTTTGGAAATCACAAAGTCAGATTATCCTGATTTTCGTATTATCTTTCCTTTCACTTGTGATGTAATTTAGACAATTGAAAGAAAGATACGTTCTTGGATTTGACCTCATGACATTGCGTTATTCTCCTTTATTAATTTAGTATATGTTTTGTATTAGAGTACCAAGTATGTTATGTGAGTATTTTAATTGCTTAACTATAATCAATAAATGTAATTCAAAAGTTTTCCAAATTAAGGCACTCTACTAAGGACCCAAAAAATCAATGATATGCATACCCCTAGGTGTGAATAGAAAAGGCTCCTGTTTTTCATGGTTGAGATGGAGTTATATTTACTGTTCAATGCAACTAAAAGATGTTAATGGTTGACGGTACTTTACATGAACTTACATGGCTTTTCTACTTTTGCTTGTATATTTTTCATTTCATAATTTTCTTTTCCTTTTCTCTGATTATGCATGGGATTATCCATAATTCAGTTAGTATTTTTTTGATTCTTTCTGATAAGTTCATTAAATAGGACNTTTTTCCTTACAAAAATTGTTTTCCAAATTTTTGAATCTAAAACGCCCATGGATGAAAAGTTCGTAAAAGAAGTGATTTATGATAAATGTGAGATGATGACGAGCTTGATGACGAAAATCATGTTTCTATAAATACCCATGATTATGTTGTTGTTTTTCAAAATGATTTGATTAGATTCAAGTGTGACAAAGCTTTGGGTAATGCCCACCTGTCGATTTAAAATGATAATTTTTCCTAAATAAGCTTACCACATTGTTTGGAGCGAAGTCTCCCAAATTTTATAAATAGCTTGTAGTATGTTTTGAAATAAATGAAGCCATGCATCTATGATAACGTATGAGTTGAATCTATTACTCATGCATGATCTTATACTACTTGTTGAATGAGATGAATTCGGAGTTTGGAATGTCATGATAGCATAATGCGCAAGGTGAATCTAACGGATTCTCGTTAGCAAAAATGTTTCCCTTGTCAGTCGGGATTCTCGTTAGTAAGAATGTTTCCCTAGATGGTCGGGATCCGTTAGCAAGAATGTTTCCCTAGTCAGTCGGGATTCTCATTAGCAAGAGTAGTTCCCTAGTCAGTCGGGACTCATATCCCTAGCTATTAGCCGCATATGTTTGTCCTTAGTCAGTCGGGACTAACATCCCTAGTCAGTCAGTGACTCTCTATATCAGAGCATTTTCTCCCTTGACAGCCGGGGATTCTCGTTAGTAAGAATGTTTCCCTTTGATAGTTAGGGACGCTCCCTTTGATTGTCATGAACTTTCCTTGAACAGTCAGGGACCCTCTTGATACCAGTCACGACATCGTACCTTTGTATTATTTTCGATTATTACTTTTGCGCATTAGTTGATCTTATAACGACGTATGTCCTTATAATGTGGTTATGTTGATATGAATATGTTAATGTCATATAAGGTTGCCGTATCTCGTTTCGGTTACATTACTATTATGGTGTTTTTATATTCTTTCCTTTTTGTATATGCTTATGAGTTAGTTGATTATGCTTCTTGCATATTCAGTACATTCCAAGTATTGAACGCATGCCTCTTGTGCTATATCATTTCATGATATACATTCAGGTTTCCAGGTTCTGCCACATGGCTAGATACACTTCTCTATCTCCCAGCTGCTAGTAGTGAGTCCTCATCTTT
This sequence comes from Datura stramonium, assembly GCA_018107945.1. Classification (NCBI taxonomy): domain Eukaryota; kingdom Viridiplantae; phylum Streptophyta; class Magnoliopsida; order Solanales; family Solanaceae; genus Datura; species Datura stramonium. Next base: position 88,455 of record JACEIK010005421.1, on the reverse strand, counting down.
CGAGGGCTTAATTTATGTTTACATTTTCATTATGTTCAGTTTTTAGATTTTAGGAGTTAGCTGGGTGTTTGTCCCAGCAACTCGTTTTTTTAGTAGAAGGCTTTTAGACTTGTCAATATAGACTCAGCGTTGTATTAATATATTGTCCTTATGGTTTATACTAAATTCTTGATATTAGCTTCCGCTTATTTATGTTGTTAGTCATGTATAATGTTAAGTATATGCTATGATTACGCCATGGGTCGACTTGGAGCCTTTCAGAGTTCCTTGTCCCGTGTTACGACTAGGGTTGAACTCGGGTCGTGGCAATTTGTTAGTCTAAAAGACATAACTACAAACTCATAGTGTCTATACCGAGTCCTGAAGGTTATCTTCGGAATGTCACCCTCCCTAACTCTGAGCTGGTGATAGTTGGATCTGAGGTCTATTTTTGAAAAACACTTAGCACCCTGAAGCTGGTCAAACAGGTCATCAATCCTGGGGAGGGAATACTTATTCTTGATTGTGACCTATTCCACTGCCAATAGTCAATGCACATTCTAAGAGAGCCATCCTTCTTCTGAACAAAGAGAACTGGAGCACCCCGTGGGGACTTACTAAGCCTAATGAAACCCTTATCTAGGAGATCTTTCAACTGCTCTTTCAACTCCTCTAGCTCAGTTGAAGCCATTCTGTAAGGAGGAGTGGATATGGGTTGCGTATCAGGAAGAAGGTCAATATCAAAGTCAATCTCTTGTTTGGAAGGAACTCCTGGTAGGTCATCTGGGAACACCTCCTGATACTCACGTACAATAGGACCTGACTGAAGAGTCGGGGTATCACACGTAGAATCCTTAACTTGAACTAGATGGTATACACAACCCTTGGAGATCTTCTTTATAGCCTTAAGGTATGAAACAAAGCGACCTACAGGCATGGCTGAACTATCCATCCACTCTAGGACTAGTTCACCCAAAAAACAAAATCTACTGTACGAGTTCTACAATTGATCAAGGTGTAATAGGTATGTAACCAATCCATACTAAAGATAACATTCCGGTCATTTCTAACTCCACTAAGTTGGCTGAGGTGACTTTTTGAAGAATTGTGATAGGGAAATTTCTGTATACCCATCGAGCTAAAACTGACTCACCAACAGGAGTAGAGACTGAGAAGGGTTCTGACATGATTTTGGAACTAACACCAAAACTAATAGCAACATGAGGAGTCACGAAGGATAATATGGCCCTTAGATCTAATAATGTATAAATATAAAGATGGAATACTCATAATATATCATTGACCACATCGGGTGAGCACTGTTGCTCCTGATGAGATGAAAGTGTATAGAACCTATTGTGGTGCTATCCGCCCGCTGCACTAGAAGAGGCGCCCTGCTGAGATGGGTGAGCTGTTGGAGTTACCGAAGTGGTGGCTTGGGAACGATCTCTACTGTCATACTGTCTAGATGAAGGATAATCTCTAAGCATATGTCCGGGCTTACAACACCCGAAACAACCATTTGAGACAACCAAGCACTCTCCTAAGTGCTTCCTACCACACTTCCTGCAAATTGGAAAAGTGTGCTCCCTTGTCATGCTCCTCTGACCCCTAGAGCCTGACGTTTTGCCTCTCTAATCTCCTCAAGGTCTGGATGGAACACTGACTGAAGATGGAGTTGAGGATAATGACCTCTGGTAGAGCTGAGGGCGATGCCCACCACCGGATCTTTGTTGGAAATCCCCATAGCTCCTTGTCTTGATCTTCTTGGCATCTCTCTCATTTCCCTTCATCTACTCTGCCTCTATCTGCTGCGCATATATTATCAGTCGGGAGATATCTATGTCACTAATCATCGTGGTGGTCCTGCACTCCTTGACAAATGAATCTGCCACCCCATTCACGATCTGGCTCATATGAGCCCTCGGATCAGCAACCATCTCCAGAGCATACTTGGAAAGTTGGGTAAAATTTAGAGCATACTCCTAAACAGTCATATCATTCTGCTTCTGATTGATGAACTCGTTGACTTTTCTTCCCTAAACTCTCAATGGAAGAACCTGTTTTCACGACCCGAGAGTACACCTGGATCGTAAACACGGGACAAGGAGCCCTGAGAGATTCCAAGTCGACCCATGGCATGAGCATACATCTAAACCAGTCACATGAAGCGGAAGACTTAACATAATAACATGAAATAGGTGGACATCATGACATGGAATAGAAAAGACAACGATACATGATTCATACATCAACGCTGACTACTACATACAGTCTGAAAAGCCTCTAATCATAATAGAAGGGTTGAAGGGACAAGACCCCAACTAACCCTAAAATACTGAATCTGAAAGAAACATAAAGTTTGAACATAAGGCCCTCGAAACATGAGGACTCACCAAAGAGAACTGAGAGTAAGATGCCGGGAGAAAGTTAGGGACGAGGCTGAACCTGAGAACTGGGAGGTAAACTGAGTGCCTCGGTCTGAAATAATAGACAAGGGCACTCCATGAAGTCGAACCAACTCCCAAATATACAACTTGTCATAATCATCCGCTGAATTCGTGGTATTGACCGGTAGGAAGTGTGCAGACTTTGTTAACCTGTCTACCACCATCCAAATGGAATCATAGTGTCGGCGAGTATGAGGTAGGCCTATAATAAAATCCATATTAATCTCTTCCCACTTCCAAGTGGGAATGCTAATATCCTGAAGTACACCTCCCTGCCTTTGGTGCTCGACCTTCACTTGCTGACAGTTTGGACACTTGGCTACGAACTCTGCGATATCCTTCTTCATACCATCCCACCAATAGATTTTCTGCAAGTCTCGATACATCTTCGTGGATCCTAGATGGATGGAATATCTATTACCATGTGCCTCATGAAATATCCGAACTCTCAAATTATCAGTGTCTGGCATACATAGCCGACCCTGGTATTGAAGGACACCATCTCCCCCTTGGGAGAAAACCTCCACCTTTTGACTCCGCACAGCTTCCTTCAGCCTTCTCAAAAATCGGATCCTCATCTTGCTTCACCCTTACAACAATCACGAAGGATGATTTTGATTCATCCGAAACTACCACACTGCTATCGGTTAAGTCGACCAAACGAACTCCTACAATTCCTGTCAAGAATCCTGAGGTGCCCAACTCCTGAGTCTCCATCTCTTATGCCTAAGATCATGACAAATATGTAGTGCACTCTAATTCATCATACATTCATCCAAAATTCTCCGGCCACAACCCAGATACGCATTCCAATCCTGAAACCCACTCTAGACCGGTTGGAACCACCAAATTACTCATGTAAAGTTGCGTGCCCCGACTTTACCATGGTCACATCTAGCTTTCTAAAAACTTATAAATTCAACCCGAGGTTCAAATCACACTCAAACCACTTCATAATACCTGCAAACCACCCAACTAAATCATAACTCACCACCCAGACCCAGTAAAACTCTCATAATCCAATTTTGAGCTTCACAGCCTAGATTGTTGACTTTGGTCAACCCTCAAACTTCAAACCCTTCAAAAATTGAAAGTCTCATCCAATCTTCATTAAATCATCTCAGAACAATGTCTTCCACTTCCGCAATTCATGAACAACAAAGTAATGATACGGAAAGGTTCATCTTAGGAAAACGGATCGACAATCACAACATGACCATGTGGCTTGCTATACTTCCAGGCATGGTTAATATTTGGGCTTCCTGTACTAGGTCCGGCCTCTATGGTGGGGATAGGGAGTTATCCTGAACGTACACATCTTAACCAACATTTCCATCATGAGGAACATCCTTAGGGTTTAGAGTAAGGGAATCATGAGCACAAATCATATAGGAAGTCTAATCTTGGCATATACCCGATATAGCACCATCTCATGAGCCGATAGAACAACCTTTGGGAACTGAATTCATAGGGATGAGTGTGCTAAGAAACATGGGTTCACATACAAAGCGAGAGTCATGACATGAAACGAAATGGTTATATTAAGATCGCATACGGACAGGGTTGCCTGTCATCTTAGGGTTCTGAACATAAGCGCGAGTCGAGCGTACCATCGAGCGATACGTAAGGGAACATCTAAAGAATAAAGGAGAGACTACCCCCGAATGCTATCCATAGGACTCCCTTACTTGAAACTCAAGACATGAGTGGGCCCTCACCTACCATTTCCTCACCTCCCATGTGATAATCTCATCTTATAATGCTCAAAGGGAATTGTACCTCTTACAGTAGTTCTCAGAACTAACAATCATGATAGGTATGAGGGAATAACTTATGACATACCTGAGACTACATCTAAGGTTGAACGCCACTCGCTCTTGATAACTTGTGTTGCGGAGGTGGGCAATTTGCTAGAGCTGATGCTGGAGGATTCGGAGCACGGCCTTTCCGACCATTTCGCTTGGCTGAAGCGCAATCCCTGTGTTTATGACCGAGTTGTCCACAATAAAAACAAACATTTGAACCTGCCAAGAGCTTCCCTCGGTGATGCTTTCTACAATGCCTGCAATTTGGGTAAGTAATCTCCCTCACCCGAGGCTTGTACCCCCGAGCCTGGACTAGAGACTTCTGGCGGGTTTTAGAGTGACTCCCACTATTCGACCCTTGTTGGGATCTCTTAAGGTTTCCATCCCTGGGCCTCTTGTTTCCCCCTTTGTTCCCTCTACACTCCCTAACCACACCCGAGTCACCAACCTCCGACAGGCTCTCCTTCATGAGTCCTTAAATCCTAGTAGTTACTGCCTCCCCGGTGGGGTTCACTGGTGCGATAGCCTACTGGTTAGGCTGGGTGATCATAGTTCGCATCAGTACTCTAAGAGAGGCTCCGAGATCCATATCAGTAACTTGCATAGAATCCATTGGAGCTGGTGGCACTGATGGACTACCATCATTGTTCTGAGAAGACATGATTCTACACATACGTATAGCACGAGTTATAAGAATAGGGAGACTTTTCATCGCACGACATAGATCATGAAAGAAGGGAACATTTCCTAAATTTCTAGTAGCTCCTCGTCATAAGTGTGGTGCACTTCACACCCATGAAAAAGACTTTACCTAACGCGGCTTTCAGACTCCCTAGGACACATAAACCTATGGCTCTGATACCAAGTTTTTCACGACCTGAGAGTACACCCGGATAGTATACACGGGACAAGGAGCCCCGAGAGACTCCAAGTCGACCCATGGCATGAGAATACATAAAAACCAGTCACATAAAGTGGAAGACTTAAAATAATAACATGAAATAGTTGGACATCATGACATGGAATATAAAAGACAACGATATGATTCATACATCAATGCTGACTACTACATACAGTCTGAAAAGCCTGTAATCATAATAGAAGGGTTGAAGGGACAAGATCCCAACTAACCCTAACATACTGAATTTGAAAGAAACATAAAGTCTAAACATAAGTCCCTCAAAACATGAGGACTCACCAAAGAAAACAGAGAGTAAGATGCCGGGAGCAAGCTAGGGGCGAGGCTGAACCTGAGAACTGAGTCCTGTATCATAAAATGATACATCATAGCAAGTATGCGGTCAGTACGTGGAATGTACTAAGTATGAAAGGTAAGTAAAGTGGACATTTAAAGCATGTATGAAACTCATAAATGGTCATAAGAGTAGGAAAACATGCTCGTATCATAAATCATTATAACATATTATACGGCTCAAGGTTATCAAAATATTTGTAACATAAACATAGTGATAATCATAATAGGAGGACTTCTCTTAATGTAACTTGAGCAAACATACATAATCATAACATGCGTAAATCATGAGGAACAGTGGGAGATTCTCTTAACCGACATACCCCATATGAGCACACATGAAGCCCGACTTGTAACCCTAATCGGGAGGGTGTTCATACCTTGAAAAGGGTAGGACCATGAAGGGCGTGATCATACATGAAAAAGGGACATTTTGCCAGGGACAGACATGAAAGGGTCCCAACATACCTATGGTGGCACGTAGTTCATGAGATCCGGGGCTTAACCTAAGCCCCGAACCTACTCAGTGTTCGATACTACTCCTAAAACATATATAGTGCTCATAATAATACATACATGAGTTATGGGCTAGTTAAATCATGATAATCGTAAACATTCTTGAAAATATAAGAACTAGCCATGACTTGAGGCCCGTGGGTCTCCAAAAACATAATTCATAATTGATAAAGTTCATACATACTTGTAGATCATGCATATAGCTTGAAATTCATAAGTTCATAATACATAACATAATAAATTCATAAATAAATTCATAATTCATGTTGGGCTTATCAAAAACACCAATGGATCAATAGATCATAAATCAATTCATCATGGGGCATGCATAATCAAGCTTAATTGTTGTAAATTCAAAATCAACAATATTATAATCAATTCAAATCTCAAGAGATGATCAAAATCGGTAGATTATGGTAAGATTTCAAAATCACAAGACCCATAATTAAATTATTTAACTTTATACAAATCAAATACAAAACCCCATGAGCTTTTAAATAAATTTTGAGTAATTAATAGAGAAGGAGCATGGGTGTGGAAGAATCCACCCATTGAATACCCTACAAACCTGGGATTATCAACTCCTAACCCTCCTTAAAAGACCAAGGATGAAATTGAAGGAATTGAGGTGAAAAGCTTGAAATCTCCTCTTAGATCACTTGTCAAAACCTTGCATGCATAAATGAGACTTAGAATGAATTAATCCCCTTTAAAAGACCCTATTCAGACCTTAAGATGATGTAGTTTAGGCCTTAGGAACTTAGAAATTACGAAAACACCCTTATTAAAATGCAGGAAATTTTTGGTCGCTAGTCCCCACGAGGGACCTCACGGGTCGTTGCCATAGGGCACAACTCGTGGCCATGGTCCATTAAGTCCACTGTCCAAAACATCCAAGGGACCCCACGGGTGACTTCACTAGTCGTGAGGTCAGACCACGAATCATGGTCACCTTCCATGGCCTACACTGCCCATTCCAACTTGTCAAACCTCCAAGGTAGACAACGGGTGACCACACGAGTCGTGAGGTCTGACCACGACTCAGGGTCAGGCCCGTGGCCTCCTCACTCAGGCCTTGCCAAACCATGCTGACCACGAGTCACCTCACGACTCGTGGTCACTCCTCACGACCCACCTCACGGTTCGTTCTGTGACCTAGTGTGAATTTTTAGTTTTTTTCCGTTTTTACTTTCGGGTTTGATCCTTGGGTTCCCGGGGTATAACACTTGTCCATGAAAGTCGTAAAAAACTCATCTAAGCCAATGGGGACTGCACCCACTCCCTTGCTCTCCTTCCATTGCCGGAACCATATATGAGCAACTCCCTTGAGCTGATAGGAGGCCAAGTCTACACTATCCTCTCTTGAGACACCCATCACCTGGTAATCTTCTGGACCTCCTCGATAAACTCATGTGGGTCCTCGTCTATCTTTGACCCATGAAACTCAGTGGGTTCATTCTGATGAAGTCTTGCACCTAGCCGTTGTCGCATTCCCATTTTGGTTCACATGAGCCACAGCCTGCTGGTTGACCTGAGCTGTTATGGCCTATGCTAACATATGAAATGTAGCCCAGAACTCCGCATGAGTAACTTGCTCCGACAAGGGATTAGTTGGAGTTAGCGGGCTAGCTGATGCCCATCTCCATTTCCATTGCCATGGCCATTTTTATTGTCATTTCTTCTTCCATTGACTCGACGGGGAGGCATATTTTTGCAAACGCGTATAGCATGAGTTAGAGTAGTAGAGAGAGGTACTTCATCACACAACATAGATCATGAAAGAAGGGAAATTTTCCTAAGATATTTCGTAGCCCCTTGCCCATAAGTGTAGCGTGCTTCACACCCATGGAAAAGACTCTACTTAATGTAGCTTTTAGACACTCTTAAAACTTTTCTCTTATACAAAGTTTGTCACAACCCGAGCTAGGACCCTGAATTGAGACACGAGACCTAGAACCACGAATGGTTCCAAGCTAATCCATGGCATATACATAGCATGAATTGAGCAACACTAAATCAAAATAAAGCATGAACATGATATAAGTGGAAGTCTGCATAGCATATCAACATGAACGTAAACACGAGCTAACATCGCTGAACCATCTATCATAGCTGTTTGAAAAGCCTTTAAACATCTGATGAGCTCATGGAATAGTACCCATAACTAGCTCGCTAATTCTAAAACCAAAAGACATAAACAAAAAGGACATAATCAAAATGGATGTCCTTAGATCTTGAGGACTCACCAAAACTGAGATAGAGCTAGATTGAGCAGGAGCGAGCTAACGATGGGACTAAGATGGATCACCCGAACCTATATCATGAGATGATATGGCATAGAGTATGCGGTCAGTACTTTGAATGTACTGAGTATGTTGAGGAAATAAAACATGCTAGAAAAATGATAGTTTGAAATCATGAACATACACTAAAATAGAAAATGAGAATAAGGGGAACATGTTAAATCCATATCCTTGAATTAAACATAATCATGAGCTATTCATCATAAGCTGAACATATCGACCCAAGGTTTAGAAATAAAAATCATATAGTGTGCCATAACTCATAAACTGATAAACAGGTCAAATATTCTATAAAACATAATATCATAAAATATGAACATTAGTAACTGAAAACATGAGGAACAATGGAAGGCTTCATCATAACCGAAACCATCACGATAGAGCTTACGTATTGCCCCAACTATCTCATTCAAGTGGGAAAAGTCATCCTAAGCCTTGCCAGGGAAAAAAATGATGAAGCTGTGATATCACTAGTGTGCCCTTGGGTGGGGAAAGCACTCTCTAGAGAGGTCCCAAATAAGAATATATATACCTTCGATGGTGCGTAGTTATGAGACTTGGGCCCTCGAAATCCCTGGCCTACTCGATGCTAGGCATTATTCCCAAAAACATGCATATTTCTCATAATCATGTTCTCAAAATATAGTTTAAATATGAATATTTGGAGTCTTGACTCCAAAACATCTCTTTAAACATATGTTGAAAGCCTTGGCTAGAAATCATGGTGAAACATACTAGACTTTACATGGCTTGCCCAAACCATGAACCATACATACTTGAAATAAGTTTAAGAATTCAAAATCATGAAATCATAAATTTAAGGATTCATAAACGTTCATGCATTTTTTGATAATTCATCATACTTGAAATCATGGGCTCATAATCTTGAAATTCATAAAATCATTCATAATAGGAAAACATCTTCATAATCTTGAAATCATGAATTATTGAGTAAATTGAAAGTCAAATCTGCCCTAATAGCCCTAAATCATCAATTGAAATATGAGAGAATTGAACCCATAGAGATAGCATGGATAATTGCATGGAATTGGGTTAAACCCTAGAATTTCAACATAGCATACTTGGAGACTTGAGATCATAGAATAAGGATGAAATTGGGAATGAGGTTGAATAATTTCCCCTATTCATAATTCTACATACTTGGGTAATTGACTCCAAGAATTTTCTTGAAACCCAAGAAAGATTTGAAGATATTTGATGAAGAACACTAGCCTTGATCTTGAGAGAGGGTCTTCAATCAACTTGTTGTTTTGAAAGAGTGAGGACTTAGGCTAGGTTAAACCCCTTAATACAATCTTTAAGAAACCCATAATGACATCGCTCAGAGGTTAAAAGGTTAGAAAGTTATGAAAATATCCCTGGGAAAACGTATTTAAAATGATGACTATTAGGCACCACAACTCGTACCACCCTACCATGACTCATGGTATCCATCCATTACTTGTCATCCTGACTTTCCACTTCTCTGGACCTCATACAACGGGCGCATACCATGAGTCTTCCTATAACTCATTACATTGGGCTTCCCCTCAGCAGACACAAACCACGACCCCTAACCACGAGTCATACCATCCAACCATGACTCGTGGTATGGGCCAGTACACCTTCCTTCTATTTTTGGTCTTCCTCAGGATGAATGACACCATGAATTGT
>JACEIK010005421.1:62947-78409 GCA_018107945.1 Datura stramonium | reverse complement strand
CCACGACCCATCATATCACCCTACGACTAATACCATGAGTCATTCTGTGAAATTTTTGTAGATTTTTCTGCTAAAAAAATTCCAAATCCCGAGTCTAGTCTTATGAAACTTTAGTGTGTTACAATTTTTCCTATACTTAGCTATGTTTTGAGAACAAATAATGTGTGATCGCATTAGTTTTATATGATATTTATGAAAAAAGAGCTAACACATATGATTAGATATGTAGGGATAAAAGTGATGGGTTTTGACTTATTTGGGGCGTAAAAGAGTAAGTGTTACCAAGACAAACTCGAAAGGAACAAGTGTCACAGTAAAATAGAGGTTTGCATTGCACAACACAGACAATATATATGTACATTGGCGGAACCCAACTGCACGACGCAGAGCCATCTTGGCGCGATGGAAGGGATGACGCTATAATACCCCAAAAGTCTCTAAGATCATATCTGAGAGTTGAAACAAATAAATTAGGAAAACTAGCACCTGAACACAGGACAAGTCTTCCAGTGAAAAGTCAAGAGACCCAATGGGTCGTTGTGTGGTCTGTTGTATGTGTGCCCGACATGAAGGTTTGGTGATCCTCAGGGATGACAAAGGATGGGGTGAAGAGTCTTTGTGTCACCCCACGAGTCATTAGGATGCCCGTTAAGTGTCCACTGATGAAGAAGGTGTCATGTTGGAGTGTTGATGACGGATATAGGAACAAGTCGTGGTATCAGTGACGACTCATTTGGTTGGTTGTTAGGTGGAAAGGATCCAAGAACGAGGAGTATTTTCTAGTGGAAATGGGTCAAGGGACGACCTGTTACCTCCCCTAACGAGTCATCCAGTCCCTCATTGGGACTGGCAGTAATCTATTTCCAGAAAAATCATTAAGGGTATTTTTGTAAATCCTAAGCTCCTAAGCTCCTAAGCTCCTAAACTACATCATTTTAAGATCTAAAAGGAGTGTTTTAACGGAGTTTAACCTATTCTAATTCATTCAATTCCCATGCATGCAAAGTTTAGAAATTTCTTTTAAAGATAAAGCTTGAATCCCTCAATTCTTCTCCAATTCTCTTGGGCTTTCAAAGTCAATTTGTGATTTAGTTTACCCAAGCAGGGTTATGAATGAGAGTTTTCTTTTACTCTCATGCCCAAATTTCTTCGCAAGTTCATGAATTCAAGTTCTAATTCAAGTTTATGATCTTATAAGGTTTTAACCCAATTTTATGAAATCTCTATAATATTTCTATGGTTCAATTTTCCTCATGTTCCATATCATGTTTTATGATGTATGGGCGGATTTTATACCTATTTTGATTATACATTCATGATTTCAAGTTTTAGAAAATAATACCCTATTATGCAAGTTTTATGAAAAGTCAAGTTTATGATTCATGATTTCAAGTATGATAAGATATCTAGAATAAATGAATGTTTATAAATACCCATGTATGAATCTATGATTTTGACTTATGAAGTCCATTTCAAGTATGCATGATTTTAAGATTTGGTCAAACCCACACAAGTTAAGTATGTTTTCATAATTCAGCTCAGTTTTATAAGACCAGCTTACCATGTGGTTTGGAGTCTATACTCTCTATTTCAGCTTATGGTATGTTTAGATCCAAGACTCCTCATGTTCAGATTTCAAACTATGCATGTAATTATAATTTCATCTTTTTTGAAAAACGATGGGAGCACAATGCATTTTTTTGGAGTAGTTTCTATCACCGAGTAGGCTTGAGGTTCCTAGGTTCCCTGGTCTCAGAACTACGCGTCAACGTAGGTTTATTTTGACATTGGGATATCCCTTGAGAGTTTCCCCATCCGCAAGGGGCCTAATCTTGATATCAATATCATGGTAGCGTCCTTAGCCCTAGCAAGATTTTAGACGATTCTGCCCACTTTAGTGTGATAGTTGGGGCATCACGTAAGCTCTACCGTGATGGTGTCAATTATGAAGAGTCTCTCATTGTTCCTCATGATTTCAGTTATTTATGTTCATTACTTATAATATTATGTTTTACAGCAGGTTTGACCCAATGATCAGTTTACGAGTTTTTACTTCTGATTTCAGCTATGACATGTCATTTGATTTCTATTTTAGCTTTGGGTCATTCTATTCAGATATGATATTCAGCTTATGACTATACATGTTTCAGATTCAAATTTCAGCATGCAGCCCTTACTCTCATGATCTTATGATTTATGTTTATATGCATGATTTTAGTTCATATTTACTCAGCATGTTTTACTTACCTTACATACTCAGTACATTTCAAGTACTAACCACATACTCTATGCTATATCATTTCATGACACTGGTCCAGATGATCAAACTCAGTTTCGCTGTTAATCCAGCTCCCCGCAGTTTAGTTCAGTTTCTATTGTTGGTGAGTCCTCATCTTCCAAGGATATTCAGTTTATCATTCGATTATGTTATATTCATTTTCAGATTTTAGCGAGCTAGTTGGGGATATTGTCCCATCAACTCATCATACAGTTTATAGGCTTATCAGACATTATGTAGATTTTCAGCTTTGTTGAGTGTTGACTCTATTTTATGATCGTTATGTTATTCAGACATCCGCTTATTCATTTTATTATATTCTGCTTGATGTTTGTTTTTTAGTTATCATGTTCATGCCATGGGTCAACTTGGAGCCATTCGTGGTTCTAGGTCCCGTGTCTCGACCAAGGGTCCCAGCTCAGGTCGTGACAAACTTGGTACCAGAGCAAAGGTTTAGAGTATTCTAGGGTGTCCGAAAGCCGCATTAAGTAGAGTCTTTTCTATAGGTGTGAAGCGCGCCACACTTATGGGGCAGAGGCTACAAGATGTTTTAGGAAATTTTCCTTGTTTCATGATCTATGTTGTGCGATGAAGTATCTCTCTATTCTTTCTAACTCAAGCTATACGCATTTACAGAAATATGCCTCCATGTCGAGTGAAAGGAAGAAGGAATGGAAATGGAAATGGCCATGACAATGGAAATGGATATGGGTATCAGCAAGCTCCACCACCACCAGGCGATCCTATGCCCGAGCAAGTCACTCCTGTCGAGTTTAGAGCAACATTTCAGATGTTGGCATAGGTGGTGACTGTCAGGTCAATCAGCAGGGGGTGACCTATGTTCCTCAGAATGGGAACGCAACAACGGCTAGAGTTTGAAACTTTCTCAGGATGAATCCACCTGAATTTCTGGGGTCGAAAGTGGATGAGGACCCGCATGACTGTATTGAGGAGGTGTAGAAGATCACCCAGATTATGGGGGTGACTAGAGAGGAGAGTATGGATTTAGCCTCCTATCAGCTGAAGGGGTTGCTTACATATGGTACCGCCAGTGGAAGGATAGTAAGGCAGTGGGAGTAGTCCCCATGATTTAGGATGAGTTCGTGACTGCCTTTAGATAGGTTCTTTCCTAGAGAGTTGAGGGAGGCGAAGGCGGCGGAATTCTTCAACTTGAAGCAGTATCACAGGACTGTCCAAGAGTATGCCTTAGTGTTTACTCGGTTGTCCAAGTATGCACCGGAGATGTTATGCCTCAATAAATTGTAGAACCTGTATGGTAGAATTTCAATTTCCAGGTTAGCTAGTACTAGAATGAAAAAGAAGTTCAGTTGTACCTATAGGCCGTTTTGTTTCCTACCTCAAGGCCAAGAAGATGATTTCTAAAGGCTTTATATACCATCTAGTTCGGGTTAAGGATACAACGGCCGATACCCCAACTCTTCAGTCAGTTCCTATAGTGTGCGAGTATCTGGAGGTGTTTCTAGATGATCTACCAAGAGTCCCTCCTGAGCGGGAGATTGACTTTGGTATCGAACTTCTCCCTGATACTAGCCCATATCCATTCCTCCTTACAGAATGGCTCCGACTGAGCTAAAGGAGTTGAAAGATCTCCTATATAAAGGTTTTATCAGCCCTAGTAAATCCTCGTAGGGTGCACCAGTTCTCTTTGTTCGGAAGAAGGATGGTTCCCTTATAATGTGTATTGATTATTAGCAGTTGAACAAGGTCACAATCAAGAACAAGTATCCTCACCCCAGGATTGGTGACTTGTTTGGCCAACTTCAGGGGGCTAAGTGTTTCTCAGAGATGGACCTCAAATCTGGATATCATCAGCTCAGAGTTAGAGAGAGTGAAATCTCGAAGATAGCTTTTTGGACTTGGTATGGTCACTATGAGTTTATAGTTATGTCTTTTGGACTAACGAATGCTCCTGTAGCTTTCATGGATTTGATGAATAGGGTATTCAAGCCATATTTAGATATGTTCGTGATTGTCTTCATAGATGATATTTTCATATACTCTCGAAGCGAGTGCCACTCATTTGGGGATTGTGCTACAGACTATCAAGGATCGCCAGTTGTTTGCTAATTTAGCAAGTGTGAGTTTTGGTTGAACTCCGTAGCATTTCTGGGCCATGTGGTGTCTAGGAAGAGCGCGTAGGTGGACTCTCAAAAGATAGAGGCGGTAAATAATTGGCCTAGACCAGTTAGTCCTTTGGATATCAAGAGCTTTTTGGGTTTAGCTAGCTACTATAGGAGTTTGTTGAAGGATTTTCATCCATTGCAACACCATTAACTAAGTTGACCAGAAAGAAGGTCAAATTTTAATGGTCGGATGCTTGTGAGAAAAGTTTTTAGGAGTTAAAGACTCGACTCACTTCAGCCCCATATTGACCGTACCCGAGGGCACAGATGGATTCATTGTGTATTATGATGCTTCAAGGGTTGGTCTTGGTTGTGTGTTGATACAGCATGGTAAGGTCATTGTGTATGCCACTAGACAACTTAAGACTCACGAGAAGAATTACCTGATGCATGACCTAGAGTTTGCAGCCGTGGTGTTTGCATTGAAGATTTGGATGCACTACTTGTATGGGGTGCATGTGGATGTGTTCACGGACTACAAGATCCTTCAGTATGTGTTCCCTCAAAATGTTACACCCCGTAAAATGTTAACGGTTGGTAGGCATACACGTGGATTGGTGACGAGTAAGAAGAGCTTGACGCGTGTGGAGAAATCCTCAGAAGCAGGGTCAGACAAGACCAGTGTGCACAGGGCCAGCACGACGCACCAACCTGCCTATGCTATGGGCAGTGCGGCGCGTTAGGGGGATCAGCACCTTGGGAGGCGCGGCACGGCAGGGCCTTGGCACTATGGCCAGCACAGGGCGCCGCCCAGGCCACTGCCCTATGCCTATATATATGCTTCCTTGCTCATTCAAATGATTCATTAAACATTTCCCTCGGCCAAAAATGAAAGAACACGCAACTTTCTTCAAGTTTTCATTAAATTTCGCTACGAAACGCCATCCAAATTGAAATTAACTTCGGGTATGGAGTTCTAAGCCCGCAGGGAGCATTAATACCAAGTTATTTTTGTAAAATTTTCCCGACGAATCGTAACCTCGCCGATTCAAAGTTGTCAGAATTGCTCCAAACTAATTTCTATACGATCACAGGCTTCAAGTAAGTACTTCTCCCTTCTGAACTATTGGGAAATAATACATTTTCAGCCGTGTTCCGTTAAGTTGAAGTATAGTCAATATTGGTATTAAAAGTTATCCTTTTTCGCCAAATTTGGGTATTGAAATTCATCTCTTTCTCCTGGCATAATGATTACAGATGAAAGAAGCTGACGAATCCAAGTGAAACTCATCGGTTATTCGGGAAACGACAGCTAAGGTATGTAAGGCTTATCCCTTCGGCAAGTTATTCCCATCGTATAGCAATACGACGTATGCTTATGAAGCAAGTTCTGTATGAAGTAATTAGCTGATGCCAGTAAATAACGAGTCTATTCATATGTGTGCTATGACTAGATGCTATCAGTAGATTGTGAATAGAACTATTGTGGTCAGTTGTTTATGTAGGCTATGAATGTATGTATGTTGTGGTTGGCTTATAGAACACGTTCATAGATTATACCATAGTATCCCTCATCGGGAAAGAACATGTTAAGTGTGATATGCGTTGGGAGCGTCATAGGAACCCTTCTATTCTCTAGTTCATTATATTAGTAGAATTGTATGGTTAATTACCAGGCCCAAACCTTAGAAGCTCGTGAATAGTTATCGGGTCTGAGTTAGTAAGTTGAATAGTATAACTACAAGTTTGATGCTTGTGTAGCCAAAAAAGCACGCCCAAAGGCCATTGGCTTACCTTTACGCCCCAGGGCCAGAAATTCAGATAGGAAGGCCATACTTTAGAATCAGTAGCCTAGGGTTGTCTAGTGAACTGAGTGACAGCCTTCCATCTAGTTAGCT
The DNA here is from genome assembly GCA_018107945.1 of Datura stramonium. Lineage (NCBI taxonomy): Eukaryota > Viridiplantae > Streptophyta > Magnoliopsida > Solanales > Solanaceae > Datura > Datura stramonium. The sequence continues at coordinate 72,149 of JACEIK010005421.1, read as the reverse complement.
ACTACCAGTAATTTCCAGTCCTAGTTGACTTAGCATTCATCCTAGAGATCACTCCGGAAGCCAGTCCAGTCGTCTAGGTTAAATAGACCTGTGGGTACCCTAAGGAAGGGGACCTTATTAGCAGATAGAGGCAGGGCCAGCACCCCAGCCTATTCTTAGAAGATACCCAGGTATAAATGTCCGTAAGCGGCTAAGTCTATGTAGACTTACTTTTTAAGGTTAGTAATCGTCCAAAAAAGTCATATAAGATGGGACCAGACCAAGATAGGGTCTAAAGGACTAGCACCGTGTTAATACAGCACTACTCTCATGCTAAGAATGTCAGTAGGCTGCCTGTGGAGGGTTAGGGGCCGACCGCCCAAAAGCATGTTCAGTCAGTAACAACCCTATAGTTGTTCCAAGCAGAGGGACCAAGTAACTGGTCATCCGCGACCCCACAGTTATTTATGAGTTATAGTTGTCCGAGTAGGACTCAGAGTATTGTTAGGCCACTCCAGATCTCGCCCCATTCAGTCGAGACTATTAGAGATCATGATCACTATCAGGATCCCATGATTAGATACAAGTGCACAGTGTTCCTTCTAGCAGCCTTACAGACTATCCTAGGGGGCGAGCAGTGGTAGCGTTGGCCCCAGAAGGCCATATACACCTTTTGAGTGACTAGACTGAGATTTAAGTACAACACCTTGGTCGGGGTTGCCCTCACTTAGGATCCATCCATGACCAACCCAGGGTTACTAGCTGTGTCGACGCCCGCCAGGGGTGAGATGACGTCGCTCTACAGAGCGGTATGCCGTCTGCGAGGCACGAAGATGTGGTCCCAGGTCCTCATACAGTCCATTCCATAGATGGGATATTATATGAGGTGGTTGCTCTACACACCTCCAGCGAGCCTGGTGCCCGTGGTGCAGATATCAAGAGTCCACTGGACTCAGACACAACTACAGTTCAGGGGCCAAGAGGGCTCAGTTGTAGACCCAGGGGACTGATAGGTTGGCTACAGTACCAGTGGAGTCCTAGAAACTTGGATAGGGGTATATAGATTGAGATGTACTCATCAGGGCTTATAGGGGCCTGAACGAGTTATTCTGTGTTGATTGTACCTTCTAGCTTATGGGGGCCAAGTGAGGTTCTTGTTTGTATTCTTGTCTGCTAGTTATAGTTTATAAATGTGTAATTATACATTCTTAGATTACGTACATGTAGTTTTGGTTAGATGCAGATTACGAATCAGCAGGCGTACAGGTTAATCTTTCTTCCCTTCTTTCTATTCATTTCCTGTCTTTATCAGCTTATCTATAGCCTTGCATATTCGGTACATATTGTATTGGCGCCCTCCCCTGGGCGCTGCATTACTTGCCTACAAGTTTAGATAGACAGGGTTCAGGATCTCCAGTAGCAGCTGTTCAGAGTCCACAGTTGGGACAACTCCTTTCATTCGGAGTTTCCAAGTAGCAGAGATTTCTGTATTTCAGTTACATAGCATTTTGGGTAGGCTGGGGCCCTGTCCCGACCACTATTTGTACTCTTAGAGGCTTGCAGACTACAGTCATCAGTCAGTTAGTTGTACATTGGCATGTTGGGCCCTAATTAGTTATGCTTCGCGTGTTGGCCGTGTGGGTCCTAATATAGTAGCTCGTCTTTATTTCTGTTATACCTAGACAGCATGGTGGCCTGGTCGGCCCACATAGGATCCCTTCTGTTACCTGTTGTTGGTTAGCTATTTTCATTTATAGGTGGCTATACGTCCTTGTTGGATGGAGGCTATATTTACAGCCGAGATATAGCTCGTTGTTTTCTTGAATTGAGTCGCAGGCTGGTACCAGACGTGCATATGCCTAGCCAGGTCAGTTAGTTGCCAGTGTGGCACCAGGTGCCAGTCATGCCTCCCAAGGTCAGGCGTGACAAACTTGGTATCAGAGCATTTCGTATCCTAGGGAGTCTGCAAGTCGTGTCTAGTAGAGTCTTGCTTATAAATATGTTGTGCACCGCATTCTATAAGCAAGAGGCTACGAGGCATAATAGTATGGTTACCCTTTCTTCTTCTCAGATCGTTCTATAAAGCCGAGTTATACAGGGTTGAGTCCCTAAGTTTTCGTTACTATATCTTTCAAGGATAAGGTTCGATATGAGACAGACTCCAGCTAGCTGCCAATTAGCTACAGCAGCAGGAAAGGGCACCGGTGTGATACCATAGCTGGGGGACGACCAGTTTGAGGACGAAGGCAAATGTTTTTTAATTTTCTCAGTATCTTACCGTGGCACCAGGAATCTCATAAGGTAGTGGATATGTCAGCACCGTCCCCAGTTCTTTTTATAACCTCAGAATAGGAGGTCAGGACTATATTGTATATACGAGTCAACTTATCTATTAGATGTACAATATCTAGCAAGGGCAACAGTTAATAGTAGATTACTTGAAGGGTGTGGAAAAGAGAGGGAATCGCGGGATTCTTACCTCCAACCCTTCGAATGTCGTACAGTTCCACACCTCAGTCCCATTCTAGTAAGAGACGACTATTCTCCCTCCTAGTTTTGTTTTCAGTGTAGCATAGAGCGTAATAATTGAGGCGATGTTTCCCAGAGTAAATGGCAAAGGAAGGTTGGATTTGTTGACCCCGAAAAGTGTTAGGAAGTGGTGGGGACCCCTAATGTTTAAGTAAATTTTCTAGACCTTCACGGTAATAAATCAGGAGAGCAGGTAAGACTAAGAGAACACTCAAAATGCGTGTAAGAGTCTGTCAGTAATAAACCCCCAGTAACAGTAAATCTCATGTCAATGAAAGGCTGAAACCACCGTAGCATGCTAATGATGGCAGGACATGCCTGCAAGATAATGGTTATGGCCTTAGTTTGTGATATCGAAGGACAGGGAGGTCATATGAACAAAATAGGTCCGAGTGTGAGTCAAAAGAAATATAGGTCAGTAGACCTGGCCGATAACATCATTGACAATATGAGGCAGAAACCACGAACCCCAGAGTTCAGTCGAATGAAAGTAAGGGGAAAGGCGCGGATACCTAACTTAGGGGGACACCAGAATCACCTCCAGGTTTATAGAACATAGGGTTACCATCGAATATTGAGAACTAAGCATCGGGTTAACGGTTAAGAGTTAGTAAGGTTGTAGCCTAGAATTTTGCGGTATACCCGCCAGAGGAGAAGGTAAGGGAGTGCCGACACGGAGACGTTAACCTAGAACAGCCTGGAAACAAGGGCCAGCAGAAAGTTGTTGGCCCTCCAAATAACAAAAGGCAGAGTCATAAGGCCCAGAGGTCAACTCTACGTTCCAAGGATAGTGGAACTTCAAATAGCAGACCATAGCTAAGGTGCAGGTGTCCGTTACTCCCAGAATTTAACAAAAATGCAACGAAATGGTATGGAAGATAGAAGATACCATTGAATCATAGCAGTAGAGCTCCGGTGACAGGCCAAAAAAGATGAAATAGCAGGAACCGAGTAGTCTAATATAGGAAATGGTTATGCCTACAAGGGAGAGGAGAGTAATTAATATGAATACAGTCACAAGGTTATCTCATACAAGGTGTAGCTTGGCCTCATTTGAGTCAGTGTGGAAAGACTAATGAGATCAATTTGTGTCTCGCTAGATGAAATTATATTGCAACTAAAGCGTGTGATGAGTTAAATATTTAAGAAGAAGTCTGGTTACGTGTAGCCCAGTGTCTAGTAAACCCTGACAGAGAGGCACAACTCCCATCCAGGTTCTAGGAAACTGTTAGAAAAAATTGGAGCGCATGCTAAAATGAGTACGACTTCTTATCTCTAAGCAAATAACCCAATAGAGCACTCAGGTTAGACGCCTGGTGGTCTATTATGAATGGAAGTGGAATCTCCCCCTAAGGTAAATTAAAAGTAGTTGGACCAGAGCATATTATAATAGACAGACTGAGGAATTAAATTTACTAAGAAATTGGTACCAATATCCTAGGGCATCAGGAGTCCTACCCTAAGGTGCGATGCAGGCAGCTAAGGGTTGAAGCAACAATTAGATATTTCTAGAAATGTTGCCGAAAAAGGGCGTTATGAGTATAGGCAGGAAGGACAAGCTTAGGACTAGGTTTATTGGCCCAGTTCATATCCTCCAGAGAACAGGCGAAATGGCATATGAGCTAAAATTGCCTCCAGAACTAGGACCTGCCCATTCAGCTTTTACGTGTCAATGTTGTGAAAGGAAATAGATGACCCATCTCGAGTTGTTCTAGTTAAAGACGTTCAAGTTACGGGACATTCCAGTTGAGAGCTAAGGATGTCACCTTTGTTAAGTTATTGTAGAGGAATAAGAATAGAGAAGAAATGGCCTGAGGAGCCGAGGACGACATGAAAACCAAATATCTTTATCTGTTCAAGGCTTAGTCTAAACTATGTGGTTAAGCTAAAAATGTTGATTCCTTTGTTGTTTTATGATTTATATTGTATATATTATTCAATTAACTACAATTTTGAGTGATGAAAGAGTTGTTATGATGTCATGTGAGATATCTGAATTGGACTTTTCTGCATTTCAGGATTCTTGGATAGTCTGTATTTTAGGGGAGACTCTGCCAAAATTTTTCTAGAATAATAGTCCTAAAAGAGCTAACTCTTGTAAATCAAAGTAGACATTTGAGGACGAATGTTCCTAAGGGGGGTAGGATGTTACACCCCGTAAAATGTTAACGGTTGGTAGGCGTACATGTGGATTGGTGATGAGTAAGAAGAGCTTGACGCGTGTGGAGAAAGCCTCGAAAGCGGGATCGGATAGGACCAGTGCACACAGGGCTAGCGCGACGCGTCAGCCTGCCTGTGTTATGGATAGTGCGGCGCGCCAGGGGGGATAAGCGCCCTGGGAGGCGCGACGCAAAAAGGCCTTGGCACTATGGCCAGGGTGGGGCGCTGGCCTCTTGGTGCTTTGGCTAGCGCGGGGCTCTACCCAGGACACTGCCCTATGCCTATATATATGCTTTCTTGCTCATTCAAATGATTCATTAAACATTTCCCTCGAAAAGAAATGAGAGAACACGCATCTTTCTTCAAGTTTTCATCAAATTACGCTATGAAATATTGTCCAAATTCAAATTAACTAGAGGTATGGAGTTATAAGCCCGCAGGGAGCATTACTATGGAGTTATTTTCGTAAAATTTGTCCGGCGAATCGTAACCCCGCTGAGCCAAAGTTGTCAGAATTGCTCCAAACTGATTTCTATACGATCACAAGCTTCAAGTAAGTACTTCTCCCTTCTGAACTTTTGGGAAATAATACGTTTTCGGACGTGTTCCATTAAGTTGAAGTATCGTCAATATTGGTATTAAAAGTTATCCTTTTCCGCCGAATTTCATACTGAAATTCATTTCTTTCTCCCAGTATAATGGTTACAGCTGAAAGAAGCTGACGAGTCCAAGTGAAACTCATCGATTATTCGGGAAGCGACAGCTAAGATATGTAAGGCTTATCCCTTCGGCAAGTTATTCCCAACGTATAGTAATACGACGTATGCTTATAAAGAAAGACCATGATTCTATATGAAGTAATTAGTCGATGCCAGTAGATAACGAGTCTATTCATATGCGTGCTACGATTAGCTGCTATCAGTAGATTGTGAATAGAACTGTTTTGCTCAGTTGTTTCTGTAGGCTATGAATGTATGTATGTTGTGGTTGGCTGCTAGAACACTTTCATAGATTATACCGCAATATCCCTCGTCTGGAAAGAACATGTTAAGTGTGATACATGCTGGTAGCGTCATAGGAACCCTTCTAATCCCCAGTTCATTATATTAGTAGAATTGTATGCTTAATTACCAGGCCCAGACCTTAGAAGCTCATGAATAGTTATCGGGTCTAAGTTAGTAAATTGAACAGTATAGGCACAGCTAGGCGATATAACTACCAGTTTGACGCCTGTGTAGCTAGAGAAGCACGCCCAGGCCATTAGCGTACCTTTATGCCCCAGGGCCAGAAATTCAGATAGGAAGGCCATACTTTAGAATCAGCAGCCTAGGGTTGTCTAGTGAACTGAGTAACAGCCAGTCATCTAGTTAGCTACTACCAGTAATTTTCAGTCCCAGTTGACTTAGCATTCATCCTACAGATCACCCTAGAAGCCAGTCCAGTCGTCTAGGTTAAATAGACCCGTGGGTACCCTAAGGAAGGGGACCTTATTAGCAGATAGAGGCAGGGCCAACACCCCAGCCTGTTCTTAGAAGATACCCAGGTACAGATGGCCGTAAGCGGCTAACTATGTAGACTTACTTTTTAAGGTTAGTAATCGCCCAGAAAAGTCATATAAGATGGGACCAGACCAAGATAGGGTCTAAAGGACTAGCACCGTGTTAATACAACACTACTCTCAGGCTAAGAATGTCAGTAGGCTACCTGTTGAGGGTTAAGGGTCGACCGCCCAAAAGCATGTTCACTCAGTAACAACCCTACAGCCGTTCCAAGTAGAGGGACCAAGTAACTAGTCATCCGCGACCTCACAGTTATTTATGAGTTATAGTTGCTTGAGTAGGACACTTAGAGTATTGTTAGGCCACTCCAGATCTCATCTTATTCAGTCGATACTATTAGAGATCATGATCACTATCAAGATCCCCTGATTAGATACAGGTGCACGGTGTGCCTGCTAGCAGCCTTACAGACTATCCTAGGGGGTGAGCAGTGGTAGCATTGGGCCCAAAAGTCCAGATACGCCTTTTGAGTGACTAGATTGAGATTTAAGTACAACACCTTAGTCGGGGTTGCCCTCACTTAGGAGCCATCCATGACCACCCTAGGGTTACTAGCTGTGTCGATGCCCGCCAGAGGCGAGATGACGTCGCTCTATGGAGCGGTATGCCGTCCGTGAGGGATGAAGATGGGGTACCAGGTCCTCATACAGTCCATTCCATGGACGGGCTATTATATGAGGTGGTTGGCTCTACACACCCCCGTTGAGCCTGGTGCCCGAGGTGCAGATATCAGGAGTCTACTAGACTCAGACACAACTATAGTTCAGGAGCCAAGCGGGCTCAGTTGTAGACCTAGGGGACCGATAGGTTGGCTATAGTACCAGTGGAGTCCTAGAAACCTAGATAGGGGTATATAGATTGAGATGTGCTCGCCAGGGCTTATGGGGGCCTGAACGAGTTTTTATGTGTTGATTGTACCTTCCGACTTATAGGGGACAGGTGAGGTTCTTGTTTGTATTCTTGTCTACTAGTTATAGTTTATAAATGTGTAATTATATAGTCTTATCTTATGTACATGTAGTGTTGGTTAGATGCATATTACGAATCAACGGGCGTACAGGTTAATCTTTCTTCCCTTCTTTCTATTCATTTCCAGTCTTTATCAACTTATCTATTGCCTTGCATATTCGGTACATATTGTATTGACGCCCTCCCCTGGGCGCTGCATTACTTGCCTACAGGTTTAGACAGACAGGGTTCAGGATCTCCAGTAGCAGTTGTTCAAAGTCCACAGTTGGGATAACTCCTTTCATTTGGAGTTGCCAGGTTGCAGAGATTTATGTATTTCAGTTACATAGCAGTTTGGGTAGGCCGAGGCCCTATCCCAACCACTATTTTTACTCTTAGAGGCTTGCAGACTACAGTCATCAGTCAGTTAGTTGTACATTGGCGTGTTGGTCCTTAATCAGTTATGCTTCGTGTGTTGGCAGTGTGGGGCCTAATATAGTAGCTCGTCTTCATTTCTGTTATAACTAGACAACATGGTGGCTTGGTCGGCCCGCATAGGATCCCTTATGTTGCCTGCTGTTGGTTAGCTGTTTTCTTTTGTAGGTGGCTATACGACCTTGTCGGCCGAAGGCTGTATTTACAGCCGAGATATAGCTCGTTATTTTCTTGAATTGAGTCACAAGCTGGCATCAGACGTGCATATGCCTAGCAAGGTCAGTTAGTTTCCAATGTGGCACCAGGTGCCAGTCATGCCTCCCAAGGTGGAGCGTGACACAAAAGGACCTAAATTGTCTACAAAGGACGTGGTTAGAGCTTCTCAAGGACTATGACATGAGTGTTCTTTATCATACGGGCAAGGCCAATGTAGTGGAAGATGCCCTTAAAGGCTATTCATGGAGAGTTTCTCATGTGGGGGATGAGAGGAAGGAGTTAGTAAAGGATGTCCATAGGCTTACTCATCAGGGGTTCGCCTTGTTGACTCGGCAGACGGTGGTGTCATTGTTTAGAATGGTTCAGAATCTTCATTGATAACAAGGTCAAGCTAGGAAAGATGAGGATCCTATCTTGGTAAAGCTAAAGGAAACTGTCCAGAATCAGAAGGTGGAGGTCTTCTCCCAAGGGGGAGATGGTGTACTTCGTTATCGGGGTTGTTTATGTGTTCTAGGTGTTAATAACTTGAGAGAGCGAATTTGGGCAAGGCTCATGGATCTTGATATTCTATCCACCCAGGTTCCACCAAGATGTACTGTGATCTATGGAGGTCTATTGGTGGAATGGAATGAAGGAGGACATGACGGAGTTTGTGGCTAAGTGTCCAAATTGTCAACAAGTGAAAGTTGAGCATCAGAGACCTAGAGGTATGCTATAGGAAATTAGTATCCCTACTTAGAAGTGAGAAGAGATCAATATGGACTTCATCACAGGGTTGCCTCGTACTCACTGATAGTATGACTCTGTTTGGGTGGTTGTGGACAGGTTGACCAAGGCAGCTCATTTCTTACCGGTCAAAACTACCGATTCAAAGGAGGATTATGCTGGATTGTATATTCGGGAGTTAGTCTGGTTGCATGGGGTGCCATTATCCATCATCTCATATAGGGGTACTCAGTTTACCTAACAGTTTTGGAGATTGTTCCAAAAGGGACTTGGTATTCAAGTCAAGCTTAGCACGACTTTTCACCCGCAAATAGATGGTCAGGCCAAGCGTACCATTCAGACTCTTGAGGACATGTTGAGAGAATGTGTGATTGACTTCAAGGGTAGTTGGGATGATCATTTGCCTCTTATTGAGTTTTCTTACAATAACAGTTACCACTCCAGCATTCAGATGGCTCCGTTTGAGGGTCTCTATCGGCGGAGGTGTAGATCACCTGTTGGTTGGTTCAAAGTAGGTGGTGACGACTCTTTTTCACATCGAGCGCGTCCACAAGTGTACGGGTCGTGCAAGTAATATAGTGGCTCTTTTTAAGAACCGGATTGTCGAACCCACAAGGACTGGACCCATTCCTCTAACTATCCATTTCTAG